>ML807899.1:104254-147582 GCA_009831015.1 Picea engelmannii
TGACGTGGACTGCTGACGTGAATTAGATCGACGGTCTAGATCGCATGTTGATCTGACGGTTCAGATTCCGTCGGGATTTCGCATATCGCGAAATCGGGGTTTTCGTTGCATTGTGTTCTTTGCATTATGAACTCCCGATCCCCCAATCTCCGATGCCACCTGTCCTCTGCGTTGTCACTTGGACCCCACTAGGTGCTTACCTTCGTCGGGAAATCGCATATCGGGATATCGTGATTCCTGCGGTTGTGAGTCTCTCGTCACCGAGAACTCCGAAACGCCGAATACCGACTCGTCCGGATCTCCTGCCACGTGTTCTCACAAATGGACGATTCAAACCTCCTATCGGGAAATCGCGGATCGCGAGTCCAATATACAAGAGTTCCATGTCCACGAAAACTTCGATTTTCCGATGAGCTGACCTCCGACTCTCCTCCAGATGTCTGATGCGTGTCCCTACGGAGATCACCGCACAGTAGGCCTTAACCCCTGCACGGCTCTTACAGATCCTATGACTGTCGGGTTTTCTTCTCAGATCCTACGGATCGGATTCTCTCTCCAATATCCCGATGACATGTCCGGGATTTCTCCTCTGCATAGTAGAACTTATCCCTTGTGCTTAACCTCTGCGCAGTTTCTGCAAATCTGACGGCTGTCGACCTTTCTAGAAATTTGAATGGGATCCAACAGGTCTTTTGCTCGATTGACCTCAACCTCGAATTCTATTTTGACTAGATCTTCCCTTTGTCATTCTTCGTCGATTGACCTCCTTAGACTGTGACTTATTTCTTATTCTGCCATCCTCTTCACTGTTGTCATCAATGACAAGCATTCACTGCATTCTGTTCACTAAATTTGCCAACAGGTTATTCTTTATTTGACTATCTTCTGGGCGGTAATCTGTGAAGGGGAAACTTGCCTTAATCCTTTGAGCCTTTTCCTTTCAAAACCCAGATTGCTAGGGACGTCTCCCTTGGGCTTAGCCACCCTAAATAGAAAGGACCTCCCCATGGTGGTGACATTGGGTGGGGTAGGTCCCTGTTACGCCAGTTTGACCCTTATCCTTTAGCCTATGACCTAAACTACAAACTGAGCGATAACATTTTGGCGCCGTTGCCGGGGAACACTGAGTCAATCTTCCTCAACGACAAATCTTTTGGTAAGCCTTGCCTATAGATGCCTTATTCTTACAAGCTTACCTGGCGACTCCACTAGGGTGTTTTCCCTTATCTTTGATTGTTTCAAGAAAACTATCTGGCAACTCCACTAATGACGAAGCCAACTACGACTTTGCAATGGGATCTAGGAAACTACAAACCTTTGGATATGAGTAGAATCCCAGGATATCCCAGAAAAATGCCTCTCTCTTATAAGAATTTGCTCCCTAGATTCTTTGGCCTCGATGGAGAAAGTCTCGATTATCACATGAGTAGATTTTGGGAATTCTTTCAATACCGCCCTGTCAGTGACGAAGCTGAAGACTTAGTGATGAAACTCTTCTCTGCCTCTCTACATGGAGAGGCTAAAAAATGGTATGATAACCTTCCAGCAGCCAGCATCATATCTATGGACCATTTTGAAGAGATCTTCCTTGCAAGGTGGGCTTTGAAATTGGAAGATGTACAATCATTACTGAAAGAGCTTGAAGACATAAAACAAGCAGGTTATGAGATTGTCAAAGTTTTCGGGGCTAGGTTCCAGAAGTTGTTTTACCAGATTCCCGAAAGCCATTGTCCTAAAGGCAAGTACCTCATTTATCTCTATACTAATGGACTTCAGGGGCATTTGAGCTTCCTCCTAAATAAAAGGAATCCGAAAACACTTGCAGAAGCTCACAACATGGCCATTTAGATCGAAAAGAATCTCCTCTCATCTGGAATCAATGGTATCACCATGGACACTCTTAGCTTGATAAAACTAGTTTCCCTTGAAACCTTTGTTGAAGATACACAAGAGAGAAGGGAACAAGTTTTCGACCAGCAGAATGAGGACGTGATTAAGGAACAAGAACTTAAGCAAGATGATGAAGTATCCACCCGTGCTCCTCCCTCTGATGAAGTCGTCCAAGAACCTATTTCTCCTGTACAACAAAGTGAAGATGAGGTTAGTTGCTTTCCACTTCAGAATTTCGATGATACCGTGTTCCTTGATTCAGAAGATGAAGTGGAAAATAAAGCTTTAAACGAAGATGATGGCCCTTGTACAATCAAAGACAAAGAAGCAATCCATGAGGATGAAACAATGACACACGCTGAAAACACCGAAGTCCTCGAAGTTCCTGTGTGAGAAGAAATAGTAAGTTACCCTCCTCCCCTAGTTTTTGATGATGCTTTACTTTGCGATGAAGAGGAGGAATTTTCAAATGTTTCAGACCCTGCATGTTATGACACGGATAGTGACACTATTGATAACATTGATGAGTTCATACATGTTGGGAGACGTAGGTGGGATATAGTTGGTTATGACCTGGATCCCATCTATGACACTGAGATTCATTTCCAGTTGTTTCCCTTGCAATTGTCACAACAGATTACTTCCGACCATTGGCAACAAGGAGATGAGATTTTTACTCGTACCTTTCAAAAAACTAAGGATGACCTAGTACCCTATTCTTCTGATGATTTTCAGTCTTACCTTGAGATTTTTGATGAGTACCCTTCCGAGCACTTGGACTCCTTTCATGAAGATAATTGAAAACCACCAATGTGCTCAAATTTTGATACAAGTAAGGACATCGTTTGCCTAAAGAAGATTTCTCATGACTTTTCACTCTAGCCACCTGTCATTACTTTGCCATGCTTGTCCATTAAAGGTGTGCTTGGGAAGTATATTTTTAATGTTGAGTTTCCCTTTAGGCAAACCCTAAACTCCAAGGGTTGGTTGGGTAATGTGTGTTTCAATCAGGTTTTTAACTTTCCCTTTCTAGTTTTCCAGTCATCTGCTAGACCTTTGTCGATCCCTTCTTTTACTTCAGGGTGTGAGGATGTCCTAGATAACCAGTTTGCAGGTCCTTTGAGTCAGTTTTCTAAACCTTGCATTTTTCATGACCCTTTCTTGGAGTGGATTGAGTACTTTCCTCAGAGATGGACTTGGCAGGATTTTATCCCTCCCACCCGCCTCCATGAGTTAGATTCTGACCTTTCCGATGATATGATATACATTGTAACTCATGGCATTTTTTTGCTTGACTTATCACTGTTATGGTTTATGATGAAGCACAAAGGCATGTATTTTGGGACATTGCTGGATTGGTTACACTGGTCGTTTGACTACATTGAGCATCCAGCCAACATGTAAGAATAGGTAAGTAGTTTGTTTTCATTGTTGATTATTTTATTTCAGTCATATACATATATGTTGTGTTTGCGGGGTGGCAATACCACCCCACCTTTTGTTGCTAATGTTTCTTTTCAAGTGTGAGCAGGTCTACAGGTTTATGTCATAGATGCTGAGATTCTCATGCGCTCTACGGTGAGCACATGTCCCCGAGTTGGAGCCAGATGTTATCCCCATTTTCTAAGGATAACTAGGAGATCATGTCTTGAGGCCCACAGGTCCTAGACATGGAGTACCGAGAGTAGGATTGACCTGAGCATGGCCCTGGAGGGCCCATCCTTCGTCTTCTTCGCCAGACTTGTCCTATTAGTAGCAACAACTTCCATCACCATCGGCTTGGACTTGCATCAGAGAAGACTCTTGCTTCATGAGGTAATTGGTCCAAGGTATCATGGTATGTGTCATGTCTGATCATTATAACTTTTTTTTATATGCATTAGGTTCCTTACATTTCTGACAACTGCTTGGATCTTACACTAGTCCACTTGACCATTGTTGGGGGGATTAATGGGGTGCCCTAGCAAGCTTGTATTTATGGGTTTTGGTTAGCCACCAGGGGGGATTTGCAGAGCCATCATCCGCTCCCACCATTCTATCACTTTACATCTTATCTCCCATACATCCATCCCATTCCCCTAGTCCATCCATTAGGATGACCTTTTGAGGGTTACACTTTGTCCTGTGGGAAGAAGGGGCTAAAGGCCCAGGGGGTAAAATAAGCTGGTAAAAGATAAAATCCATAGGAAATAAAACCTAGAGATGCTTCGCCCAGGGATCCCCGAGAAGGGAATAAAAGGCCTCTCGATAAGAAACAAAAGGGACCCTAAGAAAAATAATAAAATAAGACCTAACCAAGAGGATGGGAGGTCTCATCACGAGCCGACCCATTATGTTCATAGGTATCTAGCAGTATGACATTGCCATTATCTGGTCACCACGCCAGGGTAGTGACCTTTGGTTGCATGGCCAAGGGAAAGGGGGTCTCATCACGAGCCAGCCTTATCATCTCTGCAAAAATACCAGTGGGTAACACTGTCAGCTTTGGTCACCATGCCAAGGCAATGTCCTCTGGTCAGACCTTGAAGTAAAAAGAAAGAAAAGCAATAAATAAAGAATAAAGGCAATAAAGGGGCTTGGAAAAAGTGCATTCATGACGGGTACAACTCACCTCCTACAAAGGCACCCACATACAACACCTACCCCTGGTCTTACTATGACTGGACATCCCTAAACCATATCACTTCATGTACATGGCTTGAATGATCTTCTGTTGAAACTTTCCTTTTCCGGTGGATGCTGGCCCAATAGGTTATTCTGTCTATTTCTTCAACTTTGTATAGTAGATCAATGTAATGTCTTTGAGCTATTAGTTGTTATGCTAGGGATTTTATGCATGTGTTTGATAAATTTAATGATGAAACATGATTGACATTGCTATGATCCCGAGGATTGATGAGCCCATGGAGGGCGTAGTTTTTAATGTGCAGGACCATACTCGACGGATAGGTACTAGTGGACCGATACACATGGGGATATGATTAGCTCGGACCTCCATGGGGTTGAAGAGACCATCAGATGGTTGTTGGGATGGCAGAGACAGGACCACATTATGATGAGTCATTGCACAAGAAGAAAGAAGGACATTCCACCCAGGACAATTTGGCAGAGCCTGGCCTAGGGGGAATCACCCACTGCAGATGGAACACTTGCCTTTGATGGACATGACGTCACCTAAGAGAGCTGGACATTGTCTGGAGCGTGTGGCAGGGTGCTGAGGTCATTTGGCACGTGTGGCAGCTTGGAGGAGCCCTAGAAGGGCCAACGTTTGGTTTCTGGATGCTGTATTTGCCCAAAAAGGGCCAACATCTCCCTCAGAAGGGCTTGACGCCCCTCTTTTTACTCATATTGTGACATTTTTCTAGCATTTAATGTAAAAACAATGTAAATCTTATTGTCATCCTTGTCGGCTGTTTTAATGACCTTAATTTTAATTCAAAGGTCATGAATTGGTATAAATAGAGGATGTTTTTCCTCATTTTTAACATAACACAACTCACTCTCTTGTGAGAGATCAACTTTTAGTCTTTTGCTTGGTATATTTGGTCTTGGAAGTGAGGCGCAACTCTTGTTGGAGGATTCTTCTTGGCATGTATGGTGTTTCTCTCATGGAAGGTTTACAACTAGGGTTTGATTAAGCATTCTTCATGATTTGTAAGTGAATTTTTCATGCAAAACTTCTTAAATGAATGGTTGTAGGTTTAATTTCTTACATTGCTATATTATTGCTATTATATTGCTGAAATCTTGAAACCCTAGGTAGCAAGCACACAAGTAGGTCATTGCTATATGTCCCCATGCTTGAGAAACTTGTTTTAGCCATTGATAAATGAAGATATAGCCTAGCCGTTGCTACAATTGTCTCCCTTTTTCCGAGTTAGCATTTAAGTATAGGTTGAAGAGAGGAGATGTCCTAGGCCTAGTTAATTCTACACCTAGGGTTTTAACCTTTTAGGGTTTGAAGAGCCTTGCTCCCGCAACACTTTTCTCCCTTAGACTTGTACTTTGAAGCTAGCCGTTTTGCCAAAAAGTATTTGGAGAAAGAGGAAGGAGCATGAGGCCTTGCTTAAGCAACACCGGAATGAGCCTCCTTCCCTTGGGGTTTTGATTCTAGGGCCCTTCCATTGCAACACCATAGAACCCAAACTTCTAGTCTTTAAATTTTAATCCTCCTGAGATTTTGCCCTTACTTTTGACTCCATATTACCCTAAGGCATTGGTATTCTTTCAAACGTTGAGCTTGTTGTGCAAATTCATCTTTAAAACTTTCAAATTTTGAAACCCTAACTAACCCTAATGCACTAACCAGGGCTAACGTCATACCTGACGCAACAAGCCCTCTAACCCTGTAATTAATGACGACGTCATGCCTTATTTGAGCTATTATTGATAGAAAACACTGTTGGCTTGGTCATCTTGTGATAGACATTGATGAATTGGTAATTTTCATTGGCTAATTAGCAAAACGTTGACCTTCTTTGTCTATTATATTGCTTAATCATACTAACCCTAAAGGAAGCTGACGTCATCCTTAGGATATTGACACAACAACCTATTGTATATGAGCAACTAATGACATTTAATGCATTAATTTAATTCAAGAATTGATCCTTTTCGTTAGATGCTATATTATTCCAGTGTTTATTGATAAGTAACATTATATTGCCATTGTCATTATTGAAAACATTGACTTCGTCAATATTTACTGTTGTATATGCTCATATACATTAAAGTTTGATAGTCATTGATTTATGAAGTATTAACCACTATTGCATGTACTAGTTTCATTGTTGCCTTGTCTCGCAAGCAGGTGCCTTTTTGTGGTTATTATTTATTTGACTATCTTCTGGGCAGTAATCTATGAAGGGGAAACTTGCCTCAATCCTTTGAGCCTTTTCCTTTCAAAACCCAGATTGCCAGGGATGTATCCCTTGGGATTAGCCACACTAAATAGAAAGGACTTCCCCATTGTGGTGACATTGGGTGGGGTAGGTCCCTATTACGCCAGTTTGACCCTTATCCTTTAGCCTATGACCTAAACTACAAACTGAGCGATAACAGGTCACACTCTGTATTTCCTTAAGGCAGTGATAAAAAAGGAAGAAATATTTTTTTCAATGGAATACACATCTCGGGAAACCCTCCAGGTACTTCCCCTCATTTCAAGGATGGTACGTGAGGTAAATCGACCGGTTGCAGTTTTGGCAACCTAACCTGACGAGGACATCAAGTGAGTCCCTCAAAGAGGCAACAACCCCAAGACCTCCTACTTGCAATACAGAACTCTCAACCACTCGAGCTAACCCACCGGGCTCATAAAGAAAGAAATATTATAAATAACAAGAAAATTATACTAGAAAGGAAAACCACACATTTTATCCCTCTTCCCCTCCTTTTTGTGGATTTATAGCCATCCACGAGCACCTAAGAAAATGGATCACATCTGAATTTATAGCCATCCTCGAGATCCTAGATCTCTATTTATTGGCTTCATCCCAAGCACAATATCCAACTTTAAAGACTTGTGAGGTGACTTTTGAGCAATTCTCGAATCTCAAACATGATATCGAGATCCAATGAAAAGCTTTATATTTTGTTTTTTCTGAGCTAGGTATAATTATTCTTGAACTATGTACATGCTTACAATTATGCAATCAAACTAAGCTACAATCTTGAAGTCTCATCGTTACATGAGGACAATACCACATCCTCACCTCCTACTTTGTCATTGTAATTTTTTCTAGCCCAGGTCACTGTAATCCCGATGTTCTCTCATTGAATAATTCAAAACAATATTTATTTAATAGTAGAAAATTGTTTTTATGAACATCACATCAATCACACTGTAGATGAAAATGAATAGTGGAAGAAACAAAACACATGCACAAGGATTTCTCTTTCTAATCAAATTTTCATTCCTTTGATAAAAAATTATAAGGTGACCTTTGTAGCCTGCTTGAACTAACAATTGTACAATCAATAAAATCACCTCAAACAATAGTGTATGGCCTATGTAAAAGAGGGTACAACTACAACAAAATAACGTGCTCTGTTTCTTCCTTTTTTTTTGCAACAAATCACATCTTTCTCCCCCCTCAACACTGAAGCACACTCCAACAATCCACATAAGACTATGTATAGCCAAATCTTAGGGTGTTCGACTTGTATGTAAATAAAGGTCAAGTACAATAGTGGTATGACCTATACAATCTATTGTACTTGCTGGTCACTTCAACAATTTGTTCTTCCTCTCTGTGAATGGACTTTTCCCTCTTCCAATTATATCTTTCTCTCTTCTCATATGAGTCCAACCTCTCCTATCTTGTCTCTTTATGCTTTGAGAGAAATAACTAATCTCCTCAATCCTAGATGCCACCTATCTCAATATTGAGATGTATGACTAAAATTAAATCCTAATCTACGTCACTAATGTTCTAGAACTTGTAGAACATTTCATTTACATTCCTAAGACTAAGTTAACTTCAAAACATTACACTTTGAATTTTATTTTTATTTTTCAAGTGAAATCATAGGATGGAATTAGTGACCACCTTTCCAAGGTGGTCATGAATGAAATGTCTCGAATCACTTCCTACACGTTCACACTAAAACCTGTGCAAGAAGTTCTTTCTCGAGCTACATTTCTCAACAATCCCTCTTAGCAATGAAGGGATTCTGCACCAATTGAAGTATTTTTCTAAATGCTTCAAACTTCCCTTTTCTAAGGGCTTGGTCAGAATATCAACTACCTATTGATATGTGGGAATGTATTGGAGATTCACGTCTCCCTTCTAAATATTGTTTTATATGAAGTGATATATGATCTCTATGTGCTTGGACCTATCATTAAACATTGAATTCTTAGAGAGTTTGATACAACTACGATTATCACAAGAAATGACCGTGGGATCCAACTCCTAATCAAATAGTCCTACAAGTAAATTGCGAAGCCAGATGGCCTTACATCTAGTAGTACTGGTTTCCATGTATTCTACCCTTGTTGATCTAAGTGCCATATAAGTTTGCTTCCTATTGAATCGAGATATCATTATTGAACCCAAGCTAAAGAAACACCCTAAGGTGCTCTTCCTATATGTTGCAATGCTTTCCCAATCTAATTCTAAATACCCCTGCAACTTCACTTCACCATCTCCAAGATATCTCATACCATTCTCCATTGTGGCCCTCAAGTATATGAGCACAAGTTTTACTACTACATGTTGCCGCCTAATTTGCACCTCGGGTTAGCGTGGATAAATCTTAATCCACTTGGTGCAACCTTGGGGGCGAGTTTCAAGTTGAGATACTGTCACCTCTACTCTCAACTTCTCTGTCTAGGCCAACTCCTAGCGAAGCCAAGGGGGGTAGTCCCTAAGAAAATAATCTAAGGCTTTTAATCTAAGAATGATAAAAGCAACTTCTAGGAGTTAATATGATGAAACAAGATTTATAACAACAACATATGACTCAAATATAATTAAAGTATACAACCTGTAAATACATTCAAAGAGTCATTCACATTTATAACATACTCCAAATATAGATGATTTGAATAGTAAATGCTTTGAAGTAAAACAATCCAATCGGATAGATGAAAGCAAAGACCAGTGCAGGAAAAGTAAATGTGATTTTTTGAATATGTCATGTTTATTTTATCTTGAGTATTTTATTATGGGATTTGGGAATATTAAGTAAGTCTTGGAACCATGAAGTGGGGATTAAAGTCCGGGTCCTCACTCTTTGTGTGCAAAAGTGTTTATGTGGCCTATCTTACTTGCTAATCTTGGGTTCTTATAGACTTGTCAACTGAGTGTGCCATAGGTCCAATGGGGAGAGAACCTCGATCTCAAAGTTTCCCCATGACTTAACACACTCCACCCAGGGTAGAGGTCTTAGACATTAGCACAATAAGATAGATTTTCCTAATTAAAACTAGCATGCGTTACTCAGGTCTGTTTCTGGGTCACATAATACCACTTGAAAGTAGCAACGGGCTTGCATACACGATTGAGTAACTAAGGTTTATTCCAAATAATCGCAAAAAAGGAACTAGTCTAGCAATTAGTATTCTAGATGGATGATACATGCAAGGTGGATCTAAGCTAGAACTTAAACAACTACTCTAAAATATGGTTTATTTTATCAATGAGTTAGGTGATGTGAGTTCCTTTTTATCTTTTTTAGGAGTTAGAAAAACTTAAGAAAAAATCTGAAAGTAATCACAGCAAGAGAAAAAACACTGACACTAGTCCCCCTACATGAACAAAATAAGGAAATGTGTAGCCTATGTCTCTTTATTGAAATGACTACAACTCTTCTTCTTTGTGAGAATGCACATTAATCCTTTATCTCAGGATCAATGGCTTACAAGTTTTTCAACAAATTTTTCAAGGGAAGAAGGTGCCCAACTGCTTCAAGGGTTTCTAAGTAAGGTTAAATCTTCAAAAATTCGCCAGAATCTCCCCTTGTACCTGTTACTTCTGCGTAAAAACAACAAACAATAAGTCCTATAAGATGCCCAAAAACACATTCAAAGTGTTTTGGAACACCCCTAACAAATTAAAAAAATCAAAGTAAAAAATATGGCAAACTAACAGAAAAGGAACTAAGGAGAGGAAGCTAAAAAGCTAACCCCCTTAGGATCTTTCTTTGATGATATTAAATAAGCAAACCAATGGCACTTACAACTTGCCGAGTATTCAGTTAATGAACCAGTAAGATTGCATAGCTTCTAACCTACTGATTTTACTTTGAAATACTAGTTAAAAGCAAGCAGTTTTGAAGTAGATATAGCTAGACATGAACTCGTTTTATTTTAATGGTCTAGATCTAAATCTTACTTATGCATGCAAACTGTTTTAGCTTTAGATTTGAATTTGAAATACCAAAAAACGGTTACATGCACGAAAGGTAACCAAGAGAAAGATTTTAAAGGAAATTATGAGAAGGAGAGAAGATGAATGCTTGTTGTCTTGGAATGTCTTGGGTAATGGAGTCTTCGTTAGAGGAAAGCAGAGGGAAAGTGATCTTCTCAAAGATCTTTGAAAGTGGGAGGAAGCTCACTCGCTTCAACCTATCCTTCAAACGATGTAAACCTGCAATACTAAGACAAATTTTGCAACAAAAGAGTTAAAAGCATGGTGTTTCATATATTAGAAAGACAATAAGAGCTTGACATTAAGCTAAATAAACATATGCATCTCACAACTATCTAACATAAATAAACTAACAGAAATATCAAGCAAGCTTAGCTTTTCTATTTCTATCCTACAAGGAGATAGCTCAAAAAATAGGCCAATAATAACAATTTATAAATGCAAAATAAGCTAAATACAAGTATACCTCATACACAATTGATAACCATGAATCCACACATGAGAGATCTACACCACAATAGCCTCCAAAGCCTTTTTTATTCCAATAGAAGATAAATCGATTACAATGTATCACAAGCAAACTCTTAGCAAAATTCCAACTGATTGTAAGAGGTAGGTTGGCTCTATTAAATAACCAAGTGAGTGGTTAGGGTTTCCTTAATGAGAAGGCGAGTCATCCTTGGGTGAATTGCGAGCTGTGAAAGCAAAAAAATGGAAAGGTTTAGGTGGATTGTGAGTGGAAAAAGCACAAAAGGATGAGTTAAGTCGAGTGGTGAAAGTAAAGGTGGATGTTTCTTATTCAAGAAAAGTGTGTGAGTGGATGTTTCTTATTCAAGAAAAGCGTGTGAGTGGATGTTTCTTATTCAAGAAAAGCGTGTGAGTTGGGATAGAAAAACGCTTTAGTGGAAATGGAAATAAATAGAAAGCACTTTAGTGGAAATGGAAACGACGGCTAGACTCAAGGATAAGTGCTTTCTCATTTTAGGAAAGATACAACAACTCTCTTTAAGACTTAAGACAAAAGGAACATGTGGGAGACATGTTTCCTTATTTAAGGAATCCTTATTTTTCCTTTTAATTGTCTTTTATTTGGCTAATTTCAAGAGAAATTATTTTTTTAATGATTAAAAATCACTATTTTTCTCTCGAAAGGGGGTCTCTGGGTAAAGTGGGTATTCCGAGATGGAAAATGAATACCCCTAAGGCACATGATGCCTCCTAGTACCACTTTTTAGAATTATTCATCAATTACAATTAAAATATCTCGTTTTGTGGGAAATTTTATATTATCCGAAAACATTAAAGAAAAAACCTAAGGGGGACTTAGCGTATTTCCATGTGACTCAAAATTGATGACTAGTATGGTAATATACATTAGACACTAGGCTCAGACATCACTTTAAGGCCCAGACACTAATGAAAATACTCTAGCTTTGGAGAAATGAGTGAAAAAACCCAACAATCATAAGCTGATGTAAACAACTTATAATTGCTAGATAAAAAAAACACCCCAGAGTAAATACATTGGAGAATGGGTCTTAAGTGGCCAAGACCTTTTACAAAGTTCATCATACTAGCTCATCTATTACAATTCCCCACAGGGTTATGGAAATACGGAAATTTGAAGAATGTACAAGGGAGCACGGGGCTTGGCTGGACTTCTGAAATCTGAATTTAAACAATAGCTTGTTCATCTTTGGCGGCTCAACTGCAAATCCATCCATGTGCAACTTGGTGGATAACACTACCCAATGCTTCTACCTCGACTCCACCATGAACTAACTCAATGTGTTCACATCAAAACATATATCTAGTCTAGTATTGACCAAATACAATAAGGAACCTATCAATTTCCTATGCAAAATGGGATCCACCAACTTTGAATATGAAGTTGTCACTTTCTTCAAATTAGTGATCATGGGTCTGGATATAGGTTTGAAGACCTCCATCTGAAACCTCTTCATGATCTCAACTACATACTTACCTTGCCCAAGAAAAATATCCTTTTGCCTTTGCCATGCATCCAAACCTAAGAATTAATGCATCAGGTCGATGCCCTTCATCTCAAAATCAACTACCACATCTACTTTGCACCTTGCAACGAGCTTCTCTGCACCTATAAGAAACAAGTCATCTACATACAATGTCAAAACAAGTAGATCATACCCAATAAATATATAATATAATTTAGGATCTGCTTTGATTTTAGTGAAGCCCACACTATGCAAATATCCATCTAGCATGGAATACCATGCTCTTAGTGCCTACTTGAGTTCATACAAGGATTTCCTAATCCTACAAACATGGATCTCTTTCCCATTTACCTCAAAAACCTAAGGTTTATGTATGTACACTTCTTCCTCAATGATCCCATTAAGGAAACTTGTCTTCACTCCATATGATGTATCCTCCATCCCATAAATGAAACTAAGGACATAATTTCCCTAATGGAAGTGTACTTGGCGACTGAGCAAATGTCTCTTCATAGCCCACTTTCTCTTTCTAGGAGAAATCTCTCATCATTAAATTTATTTTGAACTTCTCAATGCTACCATATGTTGCATACTTGATCTTATAAAGCCACTTGGAACTCATTACGGACTTCCCCTCCAGTCTTGACATTGTGTCCCAAACATCATTCTTCATGATGGAAGTGTACTCCTCCACCATGGCATCTCACCATACATGTTGATCATCTTCCTCCTAAAAGTTGTAAGGTTTCAAGTCTACGATGTTTCTCATCAATGTCATGTATTCTGGAAACTTCTTCAAAGGCTCTCTAAATGGGCTCTTAGAAGCCTCAACATACTCTTGAGCATCCCTCAATGTATGAGTGAACTATCGAGGTCTCCTGATAGAAGTGGAAGTGGCTATTGTCTCTTCCTCTTCACTTGAAGGTTGTTGCATAGCTCTGGAAGTCACTAGTGACCCTAGATCAACCTTTCGAACTTCCTAATCCTCATCCTCTATCATTGAAATAGACGTAGTGGAATTCCTAAATGTAGATTATTCTTCAAACTTCACGTCCATGCTTACTATTGTCTTCCTTTGCTCTATAATATAGACAATGTAGGCCTTTGAAGTCTCACTATAACCCACAATCAAAACCCTTATCGCTGGAGGGTTCCAACTTAGTCCTCTTTTCTATTGGTACAAGGATATAAACTGGAAAACAAAAAATGTGAAAAAGACTCACCTATAGCTTCACACCAGTGAATGACTCCTCTAGCGTCTTGTCCTCCAATATCTTGTGAGGACACAACTTATGGAAACATATTTTTGTGTTATGTGCCTCTACCCAAAGAAAAATTGGCAAGTCCTAGTGACAACTCATGTCCTTAGTAGCCCCCGTGATGGATCAATTCTTCCACTCTACAACCCCATGATGGATCAATTCATCCTCAACAATTGGTTGTACAAACCAAACAACTCCCTCTTGATTCTCACTTCTTTGCAGAAACCTTGAAACTCCTTTGAGATATACTCATCCCCATTATTTGATCTCAAGACTTTGATCTTCTTCCAAGTCTAGTTTTCAACTAGAGATTTGAACTTTTGAAACCTGCCAAAGGCCTCATCTTTGGTTGTTAGGAAATAGATCCAAGTTTTGTGAGAGAAGTCATCGATGAAAGAAACTTAGAACATGCTTCCTGAAACTGATGCTACTGACATGGATCCACAAACATATGAATGCACTAGTTCTAGAATCTCCTTATACCTATGCTCGTTGCATGGGAAAGCAAGCTTGGCATGCTTGCCAAGCATGCATCGTCTACATACACTCCATGCTACTCAATATTGAACTCTAGAATACCTATGACTATCACCCTCAAAATAGGCAATTCTCTATGATACAAATGCCCCATCCTCTTGTGCTACAACTCTCACAGGTTGTCAGTATTATGAACATGGTATCAAGCAGGTGCACCCTAGAACCTCTAAAGATTACCTTCCCTAACCCTTATTACTTGTGTTGTATTTGGGCTAGATTCCTTTGATTTGATGAGGACATATTAGATCTTGAACTCAAATGAAAATCCCTTATCCTCCATAACCAAAACTAAATTAAGTTATTTATGAGACCTAGAACAAACTTGACATCATCAAGATCTAAAGAGTTACATGAATCGAGCTAGAAGGGAATAACACCAACTTCTGCTACTCAATACTTGGCATCATCACTAATCTCAACCTATACTCCCAAGTCTTTCTTAATTAGACTAGAAAATAAATGTTGGGCTGATGTCATATGACAAGATGCCCCACTATCCACATACCGCACATTCCTAGGAATTGTGTTCATAGAAAGGCAATATACCATAGATAAATCCTTCTCGAACTTGGTAGAAAAATCATTCATCTGAGTTTTTGTAGAAGTTGTTACCTGCTTCTTCTTCTACTTCCTTTTACCCTTCTTCTTATATAGACACCATGATGCATAATAACCATTCTTATGACAAATGAAGCACTTGATTTTACTCAAATCCTTCTTTCCTGGCTATGAGGTTGACTCCTCACTCTTTCCCTTACCCTTGTTGGGTCCTTTACCTCTACCCTTATTTGTCTGAATAAATAGGGCTAGCTTCTCATCACCACCCTTCTCGATGGCCTTTGATTCCATCCAAGTCTCTTCCTGGACACATTCATCACAAAGTATTTCAAAGTTAGGAAGGTTCTCATGAGCACAAACACCTTTGACAAATGAAGTTCGAATTCCATTCAGTGTCATGTTCACTAGATTTGCATTTGAAATCTTCTCCCCAATTGTTGAAAGTTGACCATGAATCTATGTGACCTTCAAAAGGTAATCGTTAATTGAATCTAACTTGGTCATATCTATGATTATGAGTTTGTTTTGCAATATCATCTTTCTATTAATTTTCTCACTTTGGTAAAGTTTGACCATGACATCAAACATCTCCTTTGTCATTTTCTTCTCGAATATATAAAAAGATCAAATGACCATTTTTGGAATCCATGATCATCTACTTGGCCTTCACTTCCTTCTTCTTATGAGTTGTGAACTATCGTGGAGTTGTAGGTGAAGGCACAACAATCTTGACAACATCCTAGAGATCATTTTCTTCTAATAAGAGTTTAACTCACTTTCCATGACAATACATTTGAGGTGCCATTGAATCTATTGTTGCATATGAGGCTAGTTGAGTCCATCTCTGAGATCTAATGCACAAAATCCCAGATCTGAAAAGTAGTCCTTAAAAAATAAATATTGAATCCCTCTAACTCTTGGTCCTTCTTTTCAGCAATTGATTTACTATTGTAAATATTTGAGAATCTCAATCAAAGAAGTTGATCTGATACCATGTAAATGTTTCTAGCCTAGTTGACTATTGTCCTAATCTTATTTCATTAATTAACTCACACATAATTTATTTAAGAGTAGAAAATTAATTTTCAGAACATTGCATCAATCACATAGTAGCTAAAAAATGAACAACAAAATAAATAAAACACATATACATGGATTTCTCCTTCTAATAAGATTTTTCATCCTTTGATCAAAGCTTGCAAGGTGACCTCTGCAACCTAGTTGAATTAATAGCTATGTGGTCATTAAAATCACCTCAAACAACAATGTATGGCTTGTGTAAAAGAGGGTACAACTATTATAGTATGGCATGCTTTGTTTCTGCCTTTTCTAGACAACAAATCATTCTTTCTCCGCTCTCAACATTGGAGCACACTCTAGAAATCCACATAAGAATATGTACAACTAGATCTTAGGGTGTACAAATTGTGCATAAACAATGGATAACTACAATAGTGGTACAACCAGTAGGACCTGTTGTACTTGTTGGTCACTTCAACAATCTTCTCTTCTTCTCCTTGAATGCACTTTTCCCTCTTCCAACTCTCCCTTTCTCTATTCTCATACGAGGTTGAACTCTCCTATCTTGTCCTCTTTATGCTTTGAGAGAAATAACTAATTTGCTCAATCCTAGCTACCACCTATCTCAATATTGAGATGTACGACTAAGATTAAATCCTAATCTAAGTCACTAATGTTCTAGAACTTCTAGAACATTTCATTTAGATTCCTAAGACTAAGTTAACTTCAAAACATTAGACTTTCACTTTTATTTCTATTTTTCAAGTGAAATTACAAGATGGAATGAGTGACCACCTCTCCAATTTGGTCACCAATGAAATGTCTTGAACCACTTCCTACACGTTCACACTAAAACCTGTGCAAGAAGTTCTTACTCAAGCTACATTTCTCAACAATCATTTAATGGGATTTTGGTGGCATTCATGGTGATTTAGAGTCTCTTCCTCCAGCCCTGATCTGAAGGTCATATTGCAGTAAGGGTTGACTATGTAGAGTTGATTGAGAAAGTTTCACTAAGTAGAGTTCACCAAAAGAGAATCAACAACGTAAGATAACTAAGAAGATAATTTACTAGTTTGTGCTTGACTAAATTGTAATTGATTGGCACATGCATGTTGTTGACCAGGTTGAAGGGTGAGTAGTTGGCTAGTCGGTCTATGAGTGGATAGTAGGAACCCTTGTCAGTAGAGAGCTGTCAATTATATGTAGGTGTTGTAGCATGATAATGGATGATGCTAACACGAGGAAGGAGAGAGTGGAGTCACCACTTAGTTTTAGGGAAAATCCGAGAAACCCTAGGACAAGGAGAGAGAGAGAAAGAAAAGAGAAGGGAAGGCTACTAAGTTAATTAGGGTTTTAAGATTGATTATGTTACCTAGGACTTCATATTTGTTAGATTAATTCAACTAGGTCTCAACGACAAATAGAAGTAATGACAAATTAACAAAGGAAATGAAAGCTAACTGGGGTTAATTTATCAGTTTCCTTTAGAAGCTAATTAACCTAGATGTTAAATATGAAGGAGAAATGAAGGAAGTAACTCACATGGAAGAAAATTGTTGTAGGTGTTGAAGTTTCTTGGGCTAAAAATGAGAGATTCCACAAGTCCCCAAGAGAAGGTTTCTCCACTCAAATAAATATGTACACACTACTACATCTTCCTACAAAACAAACTTGATCTTGATCTATGATACAATGCAATAAAAACACCTAGATCTACCATATAAATAATCAAATAATGAAGTGTTGTATGTTGACCCAAATTTTCCTTAGAAATATGGTACTTATCTTTCCCTCTTTGTGTTGGAACCTCCCTAGAGGTAGTAGGGTTGAATCGTTGAAGATTTTCAGGGGACTAAGCCAATGGAGATGCCCTAGGAAAAAACAACGAGCCTTCGAAGGAGAAACCAAGACAAAAGCAAGAGATACTTGAAAAGGTATTATAGATGACAAGAAGAAGCAACGCAAGAAAATATGGAAGAGCAATTAGATATCTAGATCAATTCTTTATGCCAATCTAGTAATGTTCTTGGAAGATATGTTTTTAAATGTAGAAAATCCAAGAGACTTTTCAAAGAGGAGAGGATCAATATAAATATGCAAATAAATGACCTCAAGGCATAAGTGAATGCTATATTAGTTTTTGGCAAAGTGTTTCATAAGAAAGAGTCGTACCCTAGGCACTTGATGAGTATGACATGTTTTTCATACTATACCGCAAACATTTTCCATGAATTCAACACTATGATCTACAAGTCCCAACATACATTCATGATATGACCCAAAAAATCCACAGTTCACATGGTGCCTTGAAACCATGAAGGGTCAAGGAAGGTTTGACCCTATTAACCCCCAATTAAGAGACCTTGAATGGTTTTGGTCCATTAAGGACCCAAATGAGGCATCTTAACCAACTATGGCATAATAAGGGGTTCATAGCTCCAAACAATGGGTGAATGCCCTAAGAGTTCCCTAAAGGGTCTTACATTATCAAACCAACAACCAAAAATTAAAAGTAAGAGACAAGGCAAAGAGGGGGAACCCCAACTAAACACTAGACATCCCAAGAGGTCAAACATCTAGACTATGACACCTCTAGTATAAAATATTCCTTGTAACGAAGGATGGGAGGTAACCAATGAAAATGATACAAAGTTAGGCCCACACTATGGCACCTCTAGTTGGTAGGTATATGTGAGTACTAAAGTCCAAAATCCATACACTACATATTTCCCTCTTGCAAGAACTATTATCCATGAGACAAAATATTAGTGAGATGTAGGGAAGGAGAAGTAAGTAGCAATGCGATAAAAGACAAAGATAAAATAAGAGAAACAATAATAGCAAAGCAATGATGCATGAGGGAAGACACCATTTCAATGTGAAATAATGTCTCGTCATTATGAGGGAATTAATCATGGGTATGGTCATAATGACTAAATCTCATCATGATGACATGCATGCCTAATAAGCGACATAAAGCAAAGCTATAAGGATCATTGCAAGCAATGTAATGTCAAGCAAGCAGAAAAGAAAGGGATAAGAAAGAACAAAAAACAAATATGCATGTCAAGCAGAGAATGTTGGGATGGGAGACAAACAAGTCTAACTACTACAAAAGGAAAGCAACAACTAAACTATGAAATGGGATGTCTGTAGCACCCCCGCTACTAACCCAACACATTTTTATGCATTAAATCAAATGTGTAGCACGATAAAAATGCCACACAACTAACAACATTGTTAAAAACATGAATGCAACCAATTAAACATACATCACAACATCATATAAATACCCAAGAACTCAAAGTAAAATGCACAACAAATTAAACCCATAATTAAAAATAGAGAACATAGATAAAACACTTATCTTTCTCAGCAAATGTGCAACGAGTTGCAGAGGATGGACGTTCCAACCAATCGTAGGCTTGCTGCTCCAAATCTCAACAACAAGTCACTCATGAGCTAGAACTATGAATTCACGATAAATGATGTTTCCTAAGGGTGTCTACTATCCACTCTCGACCCAAAAATAACTCACAACAAACTGATTTCCTACAACCATCCCAATCCACCAGCTCTCTTTCCCCTCAACCTACACAACCCAAGGAATTGGATCCCCTTCTCTGCCATATAGTCTCTCAGGCTATCCCACTTCCCTCCAGGGCTCTAGTGCGAGTTGGCTAGAAAATCTCTCTTGCTGGGGACTCCAGGGATGCCAACTGCAACAGGAAAATCTCACAACATCAAGTTCACTGGTTCTTGCACATAAATCTCACTCTACAGGCCTAACAACCTACTTCTTCATGCACTTATATCTTCAACAAGCTACCCACAAAACCCAATATGGATGTCTCCAAGCTCCAACACTCAACAAACTCTTGTTGTCCCAAACAATGCTTGTAAAACTGTCTACATTACCCATTCAAATTTCTCTTTTACCCTTGCATGTTGACTCTCACATTCCCCAATGTTGATTGTACTCAACCCCATGCTCTCAATAACCACGTGACTTGAATTTTCACATCAACCCTCTTACATGTATTCAATGGTTGGGGCTTTGGTAAACTCAAAAGGAAAATAAAATGTTCATACAAAATAATAATTTTCGAAAGTGGCATGGGATTAATAGATATGGGTAATTCCCCCCTTGGGATCCCTAAATGGTAGGCCTATGGCTTGTCCGTCTCACCAACACATATGCTTTTAAACAATATAAAAAATGAATCACAATGTGGGTGTGTGGAAAAACAAATTTGTGGTGTGCGTTTTAAAAAATTGAATTGTTGGGAGTTCAAAAACGGATTTGGTGCTCGTGCAGGCTGCTAGCGCTTGAGATGTTCCTGACTGCAAAAGAAACTATGTCAAGCACATCTTGCTTGTTTGTGTGGTTCTGAGAATGTTATAATTTGTGTGTGGGTGGCTCAAGAATACCAGACTTAGATTTAAAAACTAGGCATGGGTTAAGGCTTATAACAATATTCCATGGATCAAAGGCAATCAGACTAGTTACCAGTCAAATGGAATTCATATGGCAAAAGACAGTGGAATATAGGAAGACAAATATGAAATACAGAAGATGAACTATGCTAGATTAATTATGTAATCCATAAGAATGAATATTCAAAGAACATAAATACTTTCTGAAAATCGAATAGAAGGCACTTAATAAACACATAACTTATGGGCAATTACAATGAATCCTTCACTGCGCAAGAATCCATAAGACATGAAAAGTTTTGATACTCAAAACCCGCTATTTCATTCAAATGAGATGAATAAAGAAGAATGGAAAACATAGGAAATTACAAACTGGCAATAAAATCTTCATGAATCTGTGATAATGGAAATATTACAGAGTTGTTATCCTCCGAACCCCCAAAAGTTCCATAAAAAATGACACAGTTGTTATCCTCCGAACCCCCTCTTCCCAAAAGGAAGACCTCTCTTATTACATTTCAAAGACCTCTCTTATTACATTTCAAAGATAAGATTTATATAAAATTACAATCTACGAGCTATTATGAATAAAACTAAAAATAAAAGTCTGTCACAGGAAATCTGGAACTGGATGCTGAAATGATTCAAAAGCTAATTCTCTGCCTGTAAATCTGGAAATAATTTATTTACTGTTGTTCTCTTGCTGGCTAAGTTCCATGCCGAAATGATAGAACTGATTTTGATTTTCTTAACAAACTTGATACCTTGTCATCCAATATACTCTGCCACCTGTACCATTGAATTGGATGCCCTGAAAATCTGAAAGATAATGTTGACTGTGATCTTCATTGAATACTGGACCTCTTGTCATATTAGATTTGAAGATATATGTCAATTCTGGTTTGACAAATTCTAGTTCATTTGAAACCTCCTTCCCTTGAGCACTTTATGTTGATGTTCGGTCTCCATGGGTGCATTCTTGGCAGTCAATTCCCTTCTTTGTCCAGTCGGTTCAAAATTGAACAAGCGTAGAAGCAAAAACACGATGCCAATGTAACCATTTTTCCATTGCAAATTCTCCAGTTTAGCATTTGACATTGGGCACTTTATTTTGTATGCGGGACTATATCCAAACTACACAAAGCTAATGGAATTCGGACTGTACATATACCAAGGTGTATAGAAAACTATGTGACGTGTAGTATATAAGAGTTTAACACAGGTTCCATTGACGAACTTTGCTGGACACTTGTGCGCACTTTGAGAATCAGTTCGGCTATAAATTGAGGCTTTCAGTGAAGACTTATGGTTGGTCTTGAATCTGTAGGATGGTTTCGAAAGCCAAAAGTTTTTCATTTGGCCAAATCTATTTTTAAAAAGGATATAAAGCAAAAGACATAAAATAATGTAAAAACTTCATTTACTTTTAAAACAAGTGCTGCATTGCAGCGTAGTGTCTGTCGGGTTGAGTTGAGAATAAATGCACAGGGATGGGGAAAAAGCAGCGGAGGTAGATGGAAACTGTAGCGGATATGTGGCACGCAGTGTGGAGCACATGTAATATCCATGAAGTAAATGACACGTGGCCTCTAGAGTCCCGTTTATTTTTTGAAACTATATAATCCATCTTGTTATGTTCAAAATTTCCGTTCTTTCCAGTTGTGTGACTTGCTATGTTCGAAATTTCCGTTCCTACCTTGCATGTTTTATCTCTTCAATGTATACATTCAATTGGTTAGAATTAAGTACAATTTCCATAGACCGTCTGGCTTGTATGTCTCTATATGTGCAAGGACAAAAAAAGTTATAGGCATAGCAGGAAAAAAGATATGCATGAGAAAAATATAAAACACAAAAGACACATATAAAGTACCGTCTGGCTTGTATGTCTCTATATGTGCAAGGACAAAAAAAGTTATAGGCATAGCAGGAAAAAAGATATGCATGAGAAAAATATAAAACACAAAAGACACATATAAAGTTACATTCAAATTAAATAAACACAATTTCTTGACATTCAACATAGTTGAAGATAAAAATTTATGAGCACACAAATATAAAATGAGATAAAAAATAGTTTTATTTGAAATATATCAAAAACAATATTGTCTATTACATATTCCTGGAAATTTAAATGCGTTTGTCATATAGACTGGGATTGGGGCTCCCGCGGACCATAAGAGAAATATGTACAAGAAATAAGACTGTGGAAAGAAGAAGTGGACGACGATAGAGAGTGATACCTGAAAAGAATAAATTCGAAGGTATCTGTCTTTGGCTAGACATTTCTATTTAAAAAGGTGGAATCACTGGATTGATAAACAAAGCAGGATGTGATCAGTATAGACTTACAATGATGGTACGTATCACCCCTTTTTCTATTTGCTTTCTCATGCCTTTTTATTGCTGTCGTCGACGACCACTGGAATCGTTCCAACTGCCTGTTGCCTTTCGTCGACGACTTGCTTCATTGCCCTTTCGATCCACTCTTCAATGTAGCTTCCCAAGGGGGAGATGTTGATCTCATTCCAGATTTTTATGTTGAAAAGTTCATTTTCTAATTCCTTTAGATGGATAGAAAGATTACGTAGAGCCTGATCAATTTCTTCATTCTGTACCGAATAGTCGACTAACGAGTTGTCCACGTCATACTCACCATATTCAAGGATGTTGTAAAACTTTTCTAAAGACAACGCCTTAAAAATATCAACTTGTTTATCGAAGGCTTGCATAGTTAAGGGCAAGGAGTTGACGATTAACTTGGGGTCTTGGACCTCGTTGGTCCTTCTAGCTAAGTCTATTTCGATCAGCTTTGTGAATATTTTTTCTTTCTTTGATATGTCTTGTTCACATGATTGGACAATGAGATGCAGGTTCTTCACTTTCTCTTTCGAGCATGCATTTAATTGAGTGATTCAGTTTTTGGAGGGGATATTTTCTTGTCTTCTTCTCGTTTCTGTCATGTTGTTGACATGGGTGCCAAAAGGGAGGACTGTGTCTAAATATAAACGTTCTTCATTTTTTAAATCCGCCTGCAAATTTTCGAGCAAAGTATGTGCCCTCGTTCCAAGGGAAGCCATACTTTGTGATGTTTCCCAGGTCTCAGTAATCAGTTCCATTCTTTGCTTGATATTATTCTCCACATATCTTCTACACGATGCGAGGAGGCTGGAGGATCCTTTTAACTTGGCTGCAGGGGTGGCAGGCATGGCTATTGCTAAAGGACTGGCAAGCAATGGCATACGAATCAAAGCTTCCTCCAATTCCTTGACCTGGTCCTTTAGTCTGGCATTCTCGGCCTCAATGCCTCCAATGGAATCATCAAGAGCATCTTCAATTGCTCTATGAAGTCGAGAGATTTGGGATGGCCACATGTTCACAAGGTTAACCTTTGAACGAGATTTCCCTTTCTTATTTTTTACATCTCTCTTTTTAGTAATTAATTTTTTAGACTCGTTGTCAAAAACAACGCTTTGGAATACGAATGATTCATCTTCGTAAAAAATTTCGGTATCAACTATGTCCATTGGGCGACTATGCTGGATCGTGTCTCCGGGTTGATCAAGGTTGAGGAATACACTATCCAGATCAGTCTCAAGTTCCATGTTCTCACTATCAATTTTGGGATCTTCCGCCTGCCCTACAATTTTTTTTCTCTTCTCCTCCACGGGAAGCTATGTGAGAACTATCAATTTTAGGGTGAGGAGGGTTGTTATCTCCTCCTCCGTTTGAAGAATTCTGGGTTTCTTTCTTACTGTGGTGGACCGTTGGTGCGATGCTCCGGGATGTCGTACTTTTGGAAGTGTTATCCAATGATTGAACACTCTTCTAACTGGGGCCTTTTCCCTGTTGCTTGTACAATTCAGTGGTGCTTTGCAATGTGTCTAGGTCGTCGGCATCAGAAGCAGGAGTGTTGCCGTCAATGTCTCTGTTTTCGCTCAAGTGTCTGAAAAAAAGAATTGTTGAGGCCAACTGCAAGTAAATGTTCTAAAAAAATTCGATTAGGGTCAAACACTCTTAGCCTTTCAACATATATTAGATTCAAGTTGTTGAAATGGGTTGCGAATTCGTCAATTTTGTTGACGTTCCTCAACACGAAGTCCCCGACTTTCCAAGGCAAAGGAATGAATTTTTTTTTTTCTCTTCTCATGGAATAGATGCAACCAATAGTTGTATTGCCTTGTTATTTCTGTAACAAACATTATGTCTGTAAAGTGACATGGAAGGAAAGCAGGTTTTTCCTTCGAGCCAAAAATTCTTATCACACTGTAATTCTCCATTTGTTCAAGTGCCCCCTTCCTGTCCAAAAACTTAGTTTTCTGGTCAGATATGTGGGGAGAATCTTCTCCTAATAATAAAACTTTGAAAACAGAGGCAAAGTCATTAAAAACCTCATAAAAACAATGAGAGGCCTTGTGCTTCCACAACGTCTGGTATCAGAAGGTTACTGGGTCAAATTCCCAGTTTACCTTCTTGGACATAGACAGTTTTGGAAACTGACAACAATGCACTATCGCGAAAACCAAGTAGGATGACATATAAAATTTCTTCTCCTTTTTGAAGCTTGACATTTGGGAACAAATTTCATGGGAAATTAGCTCCCCCCAATAAAAAATGGCTTGTTCTTTGACTGTGAAATAAAAAATATAAAGAACCATGCGTGAAATAGTTGTTGTGGATTCCTCTCTCGTTATTCTTGTAAACAACCAGGCAATTTCCCGGAATGAATTTCTAAATGAACTAACCTGCAAGTTTGTGATATCTTCAGGAACTGCCATCGGGTCTTCCAGGAACTCGAGAAAGAGGTCCAACCCATTATTATGATTTCTTAGGAACTGCTTGGAGTCTTCCCCTCTGAACGTCAATGTTGGCTCCGACAATATTAACATTTGGTGGAAGACCTGAGGTGACAAAGAAATATAAGAGTGGTCCCACAGTGGAATAATTCTTTGGCCTGAAATATATTTATCGACGCACCAAGATACCAGCTCCTTACAGTCAAAAACTTTAGGGACACATCTTGCACGAGCAATCCTAGAGGTCCAAATTATTTCATTCTGGGCGGAAGGGGATGAGTAGTAAGAATATGCCCTGGACCATTGGAAGTTATGGTCCTCACACCCAAAGATGTTCACTGTATCTCCACAGAACTGCTGTCCAGTTGGTGCCATAAGTTTATGAGAACGTTTGTTTTCTCCAGACGATGTTTGAAATGAACAGTTGGAGGGGATAATATAACCCTCCACAAAATGTTGGTTCAATGCGTGTGAATAGGAATTATCCTTGATCCTTTCGCTCATTAATGACAATCTCTATGGGTGCTGCATGATGAGATATTAATAGTAAAGCTTACTTATTGCATACTTAGAAGTGCGAAGGTGGTAGGTACGACGAAGACCAATTAATGATTGGACGTTTTGTGAACGCGCCAACCCGACAACGTGCGAACGACATTCCATGATGTTTGAAATTAACACTCAGAAGGGATAATATAACCCTTTGCAAATATTGGTTTAATGCGTATTAATGTGAGATCTCTTTGAGCCTTTTGCTCATCAATGACAATCTATACGGTTCCTGCATGATGATTTGTTAGCATTAAAACTTACTAATTGCATATTTAGAAATAAGAACTTATATATATGTGTGTGTGTGTGTGTTTTTATAAACAATTTTTTATTATAAACAAGTGTGAAGGT
Source organism: Picea engelmannii (assembly GCA_009831015.1). Taxonomy (NCBI): domain Eukaryota; kingdom Viridiplantae; phylum Streptophyta; class Pinopsida; order Pinales; family Pinaceae; genus Picea; species Picea engelmannii. The sequence goes on from ML807899.1 coordinate 130,510, forward strand.
GACGAAGATGGGGAAGAGAAAGTAAGGAATGGCCAAGTATGAAAAGCGGCAGGAGAGGTGAGTGTCCGACGGTCAAATTGTATGTCTCGAAATTTTTGACCGCAAAACGCGTAAAACAGAAGAGGGCATGATGGGGCAGTTCAAAGGCCGGTTTGTATATTTGCAGAATTCCGAGAAAGTGGACAAGTATGGAATAGGAAAACGGTTGGTCGGACTCGTTTAAGGAATTAAGGATTGAAGATTTCGTGAACGGGCGAACCCGATGACGTGCAAACGACATTCCATGATGTTTGAAATTAACACTCGGAAGGGTTAAAATAACCCTCCAGAAATCTTCGTTTAATGCGTATTAATGGGAGATCTCCTCAAACCTTGGTTTAACATTAAAGCTTACTAATTGCATACTTAGAAATAAGACCCTATATATAATAATGTTTTTATAAACAATATTTTTTATTACAAATAAGACTCATATATATATATATATATATATATATATATATATAAGTATGAAAAGCGATCGGGTGGGCTTGAAGGTAGGGTGATACGAAGGAGAGATGAGCACATGACGGTCAAATTATATGTCTTTATAATATATATATATATATATATATATATATGTGTGTGTGTGTGTGTGTGTGTGTGTGTGTGTTTATAAACAATTTTTTATTATAAACAAGTGCGAAGGTGATGGGGACGGGGAAGAGCAAGTAAGGAATGGCCAAGTATAAAAGCGGTCAGACGGGTTTCAAAATAGGGGTATAGGTGATTCTCAGGAGAGGTGAGGGCCCGACGGTCAAATTGTATGTCTCATAAATTTTGACTGCAAAAGGCGTAAAAGGGAAGAGTGCATGATGGGACAATCCAACGACCGGTTTGTATATTTGCGGAATTCTAGGTGTTGTTTGTAGGTCACAGAACAATGGAAGGGCAATCTTGAGCCCGCCTGTTTGGGAACCCGCAATCGAAAAATTGATTAAGTATAGAATAGGGAAATGGTCAGTCGGACTTGTTTTCGCTAATATATTGAAATTTGTAATAGATATCCCATTACCTGGCAAGATCTTTTCTGCATGTATATCGCGGAATTTCGGGTGTTGTTTGCAGGTTGCGGAACAATGCAAGGGAAATCTTGAACCTGCCTGTCCGGGAACCCGCAAGCAAAAAAATCGGTAAGTATGGAATAGGGAAATGGTCGGTGGAATTCGTTTTTGCTAATATATTGATATTTGTAATAGATATCCCATTACCTGGCAATATATTTTCTGCATGTTTCTGGACAAGTTGTGTAGGGACAGTGATTAGGATGGTCTCCTCGAAGCATGGTGAGTTGTTAGCATTAAACCTCAGTTATTGCATACTTGGAAAGAAGTGCGAAGGTGGCAGGCACAGGAAATAACGATTAGGAATTGGATATTTCGTGAACCCGCCAACCCGACGATCTGCGAAAGAGATTCGAAGAAATGGCGAAGTATGGAAAGTGGACAAACGAGCTTCAAAATGGGGTGACAATAGTTCCACAGGAGACGTGAGGACCCGACGGTGAAATTGTAGGTCTTAGAACTTTTGAGTGAAAACTGTGTAACACGGAAGAGGGTATGATGTGAGAGTCTGGTAGTAAATTTGTATATCGCGGAAGTCAGGGTGTTGTTTGCAGGTCACGGAACAATGGAAGTGCAATCTAGAGCTCACCTGCTCGGGAATTCCCGATCGGAAAAGTGGCTAGGTATGGAATGGGGAAGCGGTTGGTCGGAGTCGTGATATAAAAGCACGAGTGCAAATGTGAAACCGCAAGTCCCACAAACCGCACAGCTAGACATTTTTGGAAAAACGACTAAGTAATGAGAAAGAGAAAGTAGAGGGGAAAGAGAAACGAGAATTTGGTTAAGTATAGAAGAGGGAAAAGAAGAGCTAATATATTCAAATCTGTAATAGATATCTCATTCCCTGGCAAGATCTTTTCTGCATGTTTCTGGAGAAGTTGTATACTTATTGCATATACTTGGAAAGAAGTGTGAAGGTGGCGGGCACATGAAACAATGACTAGGAATTGAAAATTTCCTAAACCCGCCAACCCGACGATCCACGAAAGAGATTCCAAGAAATGACCAAGTGTGGAAAGCGGTCGGATGGGCTTAAAAATAGGGTGACAAGGGTTCTCGAGGAGACGTGAAGCCCCGACGGTCAAATTGTATGTATCATAAATTTTGAGTGCAAAATGTGTAACATGAATGAGGGGATGATGTGGGAGTCTGGAAGTCAATTTGTATATCGCGGAAGCTGGGGTGTTGTTTGCAGGTCAAGGAACAATGGAAGTGCAGTCCGCCTATCTGGGAACCCGCAAGTGAAAATGTCGGTAAGTATGGAATATGAAAACGGTTGGTGGGACTTGTTTTGCTAATATATTGATATTTGTAATAGATATCCCATTACCTGGCAGGATATTTGCTACATGTTTCTGGACAAGTTTTGTAGGGACAGTTAGTATGACTGTTTCCTGGAGGCATGGTGAGTTGTTAGCATTAAACCTCATTTATTGCATACTTGGAAAGACGTGCAAAGGTGGAGGACACAGGAAACAACGATTAGGAATTGGAGATTTCTTGAACCCGCCAACTCGATGATCTGCGAAAGAGATTCCAAGAAATGGCCAAGTATGGAAAGCGGATGCATGAGCTTCAAAATGGGGTGACAATAGTTCCCTAGGAGACGTGAGGACCCGAAGGTCAAATTGTAGGTCTCAGAAATTTTGAGTGCAAATTGTGTATCATAGAAGAGGGTATGATGTGGGAGTCCAACAGTAAATTTGTATATTGCGGAAGTCCGGGTGCTATTTGCAGGTCATGAAACAATGGAAGTGCAATCTAGAGCCCGTCTGCTTGAGAATCCACAATCTGAAAAGTGGCTAGGTATGGAATGGGAATCGGTCAGTCGGAGTCGCGATATAAAAGCACGAGTGCAAATGTGAAAACATGAGTTCGCCAACCTGCACAGTTAGACATTTTCGGAAAAAACGACTAAGTAACCAGAAAGAGAAAGTAGAGGGAAAAAAGAAACGGGAATTTGGTTAAGTTTAGAAGAGGGAAAAGAATGGCTAATATATTCAAATATGTAATAGATATTCTATTTCTTGGCAAGATCTTTTCTGTATGTTTCTGGAGAAGTTGTATACTTATTGCATATACTTGGAAAGAAGTTTGAAGGTGGCGGGCACATGAAACAACAACTAGGAATTGAAAATTTCCTGAACTCGACAATCCGTGAAAGAGATTCCAATAAATGGCCAAGTGTGGAAAGCGGTCGGATGGGCTTCAAAATAGGGTGACAAGGGTTCTCGAGGAGACGTGAGGCCCCGACGGTAAAATTGTACGTATCAGAACATTTGAGTGAAAAATGTGTAACATGGAAGAGGGGATGATGTGGGATTCCGGAAGTAAATTTGCATATTGCAAAAGCCAAAGTGTTTTTTGTAGGTCACGGAACAATGGAAGTGCAATTTAGAGATCCCCTGGGTGGGAACCCGCGATCGAAAAATTTGCTAAGTATGGAAAGGGGAAGTGCTCAGTCGGAATCGTGATATAAAAGCATGAATAAAAATGTGAACTCGTGAATCCACCAACCCGCGTAGCAAGACATTTTCAGAAAAAATGACTAAGTAACCAGAAAGAAAAACTACAGGGGAAAAATAAAGAGGAATTTGGTTAAGTATAGAAGAGGGAAAAGAAAGGGATAAAAGAGTGGGAAAATAGAAAAGAGGAGGACAATTTTCGTAAGTGAGAATTGGTCTCAAACAAGCCCCATTGTTGCAAAACAATCATTTTCTAGTCCAATATTTTATCCACTTACTCGTTTTCTATTGTGCTTGTATCATTGAAAAGGGTGTGAGCAAATGCTTTGTTCAAGATTAGCTTTTATTGCAACTTGTGGGAGTAATTGTTTTCTTGATACATTCTTCCATGACTTTGACATATTAACTTAAGTATTAAACTTCTTGCATGATGGGTTGTTAGCATTAAATCTTAATAATTGCATGTCTAGAAACAACAATGACGATCTTGAATTTTAATATTGTAGTTGATTTCATAGTCCCATTTGATTACTGCCACCATAGATCCGGTTTGTTTTTTATTCGCGAATAAGAAATTTGGTAATTTCATTAATAAAGTAAAAAGTGCTCAAATAGAGGCCAAGGGATGGACAACTAATAAAATGTTCCCTTTTGGAGTAAAGGAATCAAGGAAGCGAAAGAGAAATAAGAAATCGTTTGCTTAGCAAGGCTAAGATGAAAACAAAATTTTTAGGGCGGGGCCCCGACTATCGCATCGTGATTTAGTCTTGCTATGTTTTGTCTGCATTACGAATAGAATTGAATGTTGGTTTGAAACTGTCTGAAATTAATTTTTGTTTCCATAGAAGCCTGATGGGATCGACACAATGCATTGTCATATAATTGTTAAATGCTCCATATTAGATCAAATTACTTGAGCCAATACAATATTCAAGAACTACGAGACTATAAAACCATGCTAATGAGAAGAGGTGTTAAATTCAATAAAGAAGCAACAACCAAGATTCCAAGAATTTTTTTTTAATAGTAAATCCATAAAAAAATAAAATTGGGCAGTCTATATCTATCCATAGAAATTGTACTGAGTTCTTTGCACCAAAACATTGAACATATCTGTCATAGACACATGCACATGATCTACAAAAAAAAAAAGAAAAAAAAAGAAATATACATACAATTATGTGTTGTTCCTCTAGTGGGACAACATGCAGGAGCCATCGAGATGCTCTTCAACATGCATACAAAACTCATTACCATGATTTTTTTTAGGAATTCCTTGCAGTCTTCTCCTCAGAAGGTCAATGTTCATTGCTGCGATCTCAATATCTTGCGGAAGACCTGAGGCGACAAAGAAACAAGAGAGTGGTTTCGCAATGGAATAATTCCTTGGCTTGAAGCAGGTGAACAACACTGATGCTCTTGACGCTGGCGAACTCAAGACATTGCAAGGCACCACTGAATTGTACAAATAACAGGGAAAAGGCCCCAGGGAGAAGAGTTTCCAATCTGCGGTCGCCACTGCAAAGAGCATGACATCCCGCAACATCGCTCCAACAGAGCACCCCAACAAGAAAGCAACCCAGAAATTTTCAAACGTAGGAGGACATAAGAGCCCATCCTTGTGGTAAAATTGATAGTTCTCACAAGCTTCCCATGAGGAAGAAGACGAAAAACGTTGCAGAGCAAGCGAAAGAGCCCAAAACTGAAAGTTAGAACACATCAAGAGACCACCTCCTCACAGTCGAAGACTTCAGGGACACAGGTTGCACGAGCAATTCCAGAGGCCCAAATTAGTCCATTTTGGGTGGAAGGAGATGAATAGTAGGAATATGCCTTGCACCAGTGGGAGTTATGGTCCTCATCCCCTAAGATGTTAATATTATATCCAGAGAACAAGAGAGTGGTCCTGCAATTGAATAATTATTTGGCTTGAAATATATCTCTGGGAGCATCAAGAGACCATTTCCTTACAGTGAAAGACTTCCGCCCAAAACAAACTAATTTTGACCTCTCGAATTCCTACTCTCGAGCTGCAAAGCGGCTATTATGTTGAGTGTCGGTTTATTTTCTGAAACCCCTTCTTTTGGTCTTGTCATGGCCGCCATCGCCGAGCTGGGAAGTGCCCCCCATTATGGTTGATTTTAATTTAGGCGCGGGAGTGGGAACAACGTCTGCATTGCCATCATCCATTTTTGTATCATCGTCCATAAAATCATCTTCTTTCGGCTTGAAATTGACCGCATCAACCTCTGCACCAGCCATCAACGCAGGCGGGCGGGCTGTCTAAGCATGCGGAGTTGACTTGGAATTCTTTGGCTTGAAATATATCTCTTGGTGCACCAAGAGACCATCTCATTTTTTGTTCCTGGGCGGAGGGATATGAGTAGTAAGAATATGCTCTGGAGTACTGGAACTTCTGGTCATCATGCCTGAAGGTGTTTACTGTATCTGGACAAAACTATTGTCGAACTACTGCCATAAGTTAACGAGAATTTTCGTTTTCTCTAGATGATGTTTGAAATAAAAATTCGGAAGGGATAATATAACCCTCCGCAAATCTTGGTTTAATGCGTATCAATGGAAGATCTCCTTGAGCCTTTCGTTGATCAATGACAATCTCCATGGTTCGTGCGTAATGATTCATTACCATTAAAGCTTACTAATTGCATATTTAGAAAAAAGTGTGAAGGTGGTGGTGACGACGAAGAGTGATTAAGGATTAGAGATTTCGTAAAGGCGCCAATCGGACGATGCGTGAAAGAGATTGCATGATGCTTGAAATGAACACTTGGAAAGGATAACACAACTCTCCACAAATCTTGGTTTAATTCATATTAATGACAAATCTTCTCCAGCCTTTCAAACATTAATGACAATATTAACGGTTCCTGCACGATGAACTATTAGCATTATATCTTAATACTTGCATATCTAGAAAGAAGTGCAAAGGTGGTGGGGATAGCGAAGAGTGATTAAGCATTGCACATTTCGTTGACCCGCCAACCCACGAAAGAGATTCCAAGAAATGGCCAAGTATGGAAAGCGGTCGACCGAGCTTCAAAATAGGGTCACAAGTTATACTCAGGAGACGTGAGGGGCCAATGGTCAAATTGTATGTCTCTGAACTTTTGACTGCAAAATGTGTAACACAGAACAGGGCAAAATGACAGATTTCGGCAGCCAATTTGTATATCGTGGAATTTCGGGTGCTGTTTGTAGGCAGCGAAACAATGGAAGTGCAAGCATGGCTAGCAACCAATGATGGTAATAGTGGCCAAGTATGCAATTGGTAAGCGGTTGGTTGGACTCGTGATATAAAAGCATGAGACATACTCAGAACAGGGAATATTGACGGGCTTGAAAACAGGGCCACGAGTTCTACTCATGAGACGTGAGGGCCCGATGGTCAGATTGTATCTATCCCAACTTTTGATTGCAAAATGTGTAACACAGAACAAGGGGCAATGACGGACTTCGACGGTCAATTTATATATTGCGGAACTTCGGGTGCTGTATATAAAAGCATGAGACATTCAGAAAAATGATACATTCGTAAAAACGACTAAGTAACCAGAAAGGGAAATTAAATGAGAAAAAGAAAGGGGAATTTGGTTGCCAATTTGTAGATCGGGGAAGTCCGGGTGTTGTTTGCAGGTGGCGGAACAATGGAAACGCAATGTTGAACCCGCCTACCCGAGAACCCACGATTCAAAAAGTTTGTTGAATATGAAATGGGGAAGCGGTTAGTCAAACTCGTGATATAAAAGTATCAGTGGAAATTTGAAGATGTGAATCTGCCAACCCCCGCACCTAGACATTTTCCGAAAAATGACTAAGTAACAAGAAAGAGAAAGTAGAGGGCAAAAAGAAAGGGGATGGCAATTTTCAGAAGCAGGAATTGGTGTAAGAAAGCCCCATTGATGGTCTTAACAATAACTATGAAGTGCATTAAATAGGTGAACAAACTCTTCAATCAAAGAATAGATAAAGCGATCCATGCTTATAGTTTCCAGGATGTGTTTGCATAAGAGAAGCATCGAAAAGCCACAAGAAAATCAATTTTGGGATGTTTAAGTAAAATTGTTGTACTGTCAACTTCACCGTAAGTATAACAACGACGAATTTGAATTTTAAGATGAATTTGAATTTTAATGTTATGTGGTTGATATGATAGTTCCATTGGAATGCACATAGTATATATCCTTTTATTTCAAAATATTCCTGGAGATGAATTTTGCTACGTTCATCGATCAAGGAAAAGTGCTAAAACGAGCCACATACTACATTTGCATCATAGAGACTATATTAAAAGGAAAAGCATGTCCTTTGTATTCTGTAAGATCATAGAAAAACCGCCAAGATCCTGAATGTATCATTAATTTTCTAGAACGAAGCATACAACCAAGAGCCAAGTAAACACCAAATGTATTGAAAGTTGAGACACAAGGAAACACATGAACATAGAAGGCACCAAGTGAGATCGCATAAGGGTTCATAGAGCAGTACACATCGACCTATACATCAAACAATTTGATATATAAAAAAAACACACATGGCATTGGTTTTCTCTTACATCTGGTATATGTTCCCATGAGAAAATAATCGGGGCCATGATATATGAACAAAAGCAGTCGAGCTTCGTCATTGTATCCCAGTTATAACCAAACCCCCAAATGGGGAACAAGAAACTTTCCGATTACTATTTTACCATGAAGCAAGATCACTATGGACATTTGCTTCTGATAGTGCCATGTTCTATCACTACTAATTTTAACAATGCCAAATTTCCAATATTATTGGAAATGCCTGATGGTTCTGCCCAGAGGAGCAAGCCATTTCGACGGTTCAAAGGATGGGCTTGAGTTATTCACCGTTGGATACTTTGTATAGGGTTTTTCCTCATGCTTCCCATTTCTGGACTGGACAATCTTATGCACTTGTACATTAGCAATAAATGCACCCCCCTATATGAATTCCAATCCCTGAACTCCCCAATCTCTATAGCGAGTTCTGAAGATTTCAAGCTCATGATTCAATCCATGTTGAGCCCTTTTTTTTTCAATTAGGGCATCGAGAAAATGCATATATCATACCATAAATGTATAGTTGGAGATCATCTTCTTTTTTATTTGGGTACCCAAAAAATGCAGAAATCCTGCCATGGCTATATAGTTGGAAAACATTTTTCCAATTTGGGCACCCAAAAAGGTGTAGACTCCTCCAACAAATCTACAGCTAGGCACCATTTTTTTTTTTTCATTTGGACACCCCAACAAATATGCAAAATTCTTACTGGGAAGTGCAAAAAAACATCAAAATAACAACACCGATTTGATTTGTAGTTAGATTCTCCTTGTTTTTTCAAGTGCACAAAAAGAGACAAAATCTCTGGAAATAAAATTTTACAGCCATAGATGTAAACTCCAAAGAACTCAAGTCTGACGAAAATTCATTTGGGTATTGAAGAAAAATTACACACACGTGAGATTTTTTCGTTTCCTGCCAAAGCTTGATATGATTTTTTTTTCCAACCAATATGCAGTGTTGCATTGTCCTGATTTAAGGTAAATTTGTTATGTATCCAAAAGTCATGCAGCGTGTAGACACTGTTTGCTTTTTTCTGTAGGTATACTTCATATGGAAATTCTGCTAACCCGGGAAGCACATCTTGTAACAGAGGCTGTCTAATTGTACAATGTACGATTTTTTTTCCCACGGTTCAGATGGTAGCATTGAGGCAATGTCTATATATGTAAGGGCATTTTTTACTGCATCGTAGACAAACAATTGTATCATCATTTATGAAAGCAGAGGCAGAAGCAGGACAGTTGCATTTGTCACATACATGCTCGAAGGGGGTCGAGTACGCATTCGCTGCAACCAAAACACCCTCAACCTGGGCACGTGAGCATAACAGTTAATATATTGAACAATATAATATACAACTGCACAACAAAAAAAGAAAAACTGCAGAAAATTGGTGAAGGAAATTTGTACGAGCAAAGTGAGGATGAAATTGTAGATGTATACGCACAACAGTTGTAGAGCTAGTTAGTTTCTTGAGATCCTGTACTATGTATGTTTGCAATTTTGTTACAAATGTTGCTTGGGTTGTGCGAAAGATACTTTCTTTAACATCTCTTTTCTTTGTTATATTTTTGAAGAGCATAAGTGGAAATTGCCCTTTATGCAATTGTTGTTCCATTGATAAAAACAAATTGAATAGGTGTTGAACAATTGCAGCTGCAACATGGAACAATGCAATAGTTGTGTAACATAACCGAGATACATAGACATGTGAAAGTAAATGACAAAACTAGATATGGAGAACGATACCATTGCCTTGTCGTTGTCTGACTCTATCTTTTATATGGAGAATGTGTTGCGAGCCAAGTTTTCTCGCGAGTGCGACAACTGCACCAATGGCTCTGATTGGGTAAGTGTTGTTTCTCTATGCAAGTTGGATGATAGTTGTGTCCGGGACAAAACGATATTTTGAACAAATAGCGGGATTTTTTTCCATAATACTTGTTTCGTTGAGCAATATAATCCGATCAAAATCACCACGGTCATATACTATTTTGGGCAATATATTAAAATTTGTAATGGATATCCCATTACCTGGCAATATCTTTTCTGCATGTTTCTGGACAAGTTGTGTGGGAATAGTCAACATGACTGTCATCAGGGCTTCATTGTCTGTCATGTCAGCACACATAATGGATCTAGTTTTGTTTGTCTTGTCCAAGTAGGTGCTATAGACGACCATTATGTCCCCGATGAACACTTGTCCAATTCGATGGTTGTTCAAGCCCTCTATTGATAGTATTTTGGGTGTTATAAGTCTAGACCCGGTGACATTTTTTGAACATGAAAAGTAATGTGGCTGACTTATACAAGTTTCACGAGGGAGAAGAAGATGATGAAGAAGGTACCCTGGCTGAATGGAATAAATAACTACTCGTTAAACCAATCGAAGAATTAGAGAAAATTTTGGTGAAGAGGGTTAGCAAAAGGACTCAAAATAAGGAGTATTATGAATATTTAATTAAGTGGAGAAACATGGGTTTTGAAGATGCATTATGGGTTTTTGAAGAAGAACTAGCACACCTACGAGGATCTTCATCCTATGCAAAATCTATAGTTACATCCACATGAGCTAGAGCTCATGTTTTTCTTACCAAGGATTTATGTTGTGGGAGCATGTTTGGCCTTAGGCAATCAACATCAACCAAAAAAAAATTGATTTCAAGTTAGTAATTGTAGGATGAAATAAGGGTGCTACAACTCCAGGCGTGCTAAAAACCCACCTTGTTGCAACTCCATTTCAATGCTACAGATCATGCCATGTAGCAACTGTAGGCGTGTTACAATTCCACGGTGTTGCAACTCCACCATGCTGCAACTCCCAATGTTGCAAGTTATGTGATCCTACAACTCCATCTTGTTGAAACTACCAATGTTGCAAGTTATGTCGTGTCATAACTCCATGTGTCTTGGGAATACTTCATGGAAATTGGTGGACCATTTACAAGAGGAAGTCGAATGGATTTGGAAATGGTTTTGAAGAGGTGGAACTATCATAACTGCTCATTCCCAATGCATGTTTAGGGAATGATTGAAGAAGTTGAATCGTTAGGAAACCATCCAATTTCCAAGGCACCATTGGAAAGAAAGGGTACACAATGGGAAGGGGGTGGAAAGGTTGAGCAGATTGGGACAGAAAGGAGTACGTCTATAGGGGATAACACAAAGGAAGTGGATGCCCAATTTTGGTTTTCTACGTGGAATAGAGAAAAACACCCAATTCATTAAATAAAGAACGAGAACGAAACAAAATTGCCTGGTGATGTACTCAGATTGTAAAAGATAAATTTATGTCCGTGTTAATAAAGAAATTTGTAGACCCGGTTTAAATTATTGTTGTGATCTCTTGTTTCCTTTTATGTAACTATCAATTCCCCATTATATTAGTTTAGTTATAATGTCATTGCTAGTACGTTGGTAGTTGTGCATTTTGTGGGCGGAGACCAAGGGTCTATGTTGGCTGAGTACAGGACTCAAGGGTGTCTACATGAATACCTCGAGATCCAATGTTGTACTCCTCACTTCAAGATTTGGAACTTTGCTCCTTAGCCACAATTTTTTTTTGTTGAAGAAGCATAACCATGCACCATATCATGGTAATATGACAAGGAAAGCTCTCACCTAGGCTCTATTCACACTGGTGTTCATTCTCAACACTCAACAATATGTAGAAAGCTTAAGACTAAAGGATATTACTCTAATTCACTACCGTATGGATGCTTCTATCTTGTTCTCTAGATGCCCATCCTCTAGATTTTCCATCTTTTTATAGATATTTAGAGGAGCTTGGAGGCAGGCTTCATGGCATGTGAACTAAGAAAATACAAGTCCTACACAAGTTCCATGCTCAAGAATGCACTCCTTCCAACTCATCTCTCATTGATCTCCTTAGAACTCTCTAGTTCTCAAAGGCTAAGGGGTGGCTGGAGCTTTTTTATGGGAAGACTACAACTAACTACGACTTATCTAGGAGGAAGTTGTGGCCGACCGTTCTTTTTCTAGGAAAAATCATGGCTAGGGATTTTTATGGATTTTCATGAGCATTTTCCTTGGAATGGAGTGCAATTTCAGCTTCATTACATCTAATAGATTCCTTGGAAGGCCTATGATGGCAAATACAAGTATAACAAATGCCCCCTAATGAATGATGTCAGAGAAGAACCGATGGCTAGAATTCATTACAAAATACATGGCGACAAGTGGCTTGAGGAGGAGTTCAACAGATCAAGGAACTAATAAGTACCTGCGAACAAAAATTAACCAATCACATATATAGATCACCCTTGAGGTAGGCATACCCATGCTCAGATGTATGAATAAACATGGCCACCAACACAATACTCTACAGATCCATGAAATGATATGTAAGACCATGGCCATGGAAAATTACACGGTGGAACTGTCATAAAGTGATCATAACCATGAGCAAACACAATGTGGATCTATGTCATAGTATACATCATGAAGACATCTATCACAAATGAGAGTGCCATTTTGGTCTTCCAAGTAATGATCAAGTAGTGATATAATATTGAACAACTTGGGAAGGGTAGCATTAATGGATGATGCCCCAAACCCAAGGTCTTCAATCCAACCCCATCGATTGTGAGAATCTACATCAAGCAAATAAATGAATCGATGTCTAACATGATAACAACTATTTGATTACCAGTCATTGATGAATACTGTTAACAAACATAAGCTGAACCACCAATAATGGAAATGGACGCCAAGGTACATAATACGGTCTAGCAAGTGTGAATAGAGGATCTAAAGTCAAACACTTTTAGAATCTATCAATAAGGGGTCAATGATGTAAACCCACTGTCAATTGTGAGGAATCCTGCCACCGATGTCTACAAGTTCTATGGTACTATCTGGTTTCTAGATCCACTTCCTAGATGATGAGTTGGTTTTGATAGGAAGATATTTGTCAAAGGAGGAGTTTAATGTATTCCACATCAATCGACATGAAACGACAACCAAGAGATTTTGTGAAGAGAGAAACCACCAAGTACAAACTAACCTAAGGATGGTTGACATGAAAAGTCAACAATTTGTATAATGTTCAACTCAGGCTCAACTTCCCTTGAACATATAACATGACACATTGAAGACTTGGGAAGCATTGATTGAAATGGACCAATGACATAGTCCAACAATGCCTGAGGCATTAAAACACTCCCCATAGTGACTGGAAGAATAACCAACTGGAGGAGTAGATGACTCATAATCATGGTACAACTCCTAAGGAAATCTAAATCCCAATTTTAAGACATGACACAAATAGGTGCCATGTTCAAGGGTGACAATAACTGATGGTTTCCACTCAAACTGAATAAGGATCAAGACTATTTCCCTTATCTATTTTTTAAAGTTTTTTTTTTGTCTTTTTCATGTTTTTTTTAGTATGAAAAAGAGATAAAAGTATGTTTTAGTGGAGAAAATGAGTGGCTTAATGGAATTCATTTGCATTCCAAGTGCATGGAAGAAACCTATGTAAAACAAATGCAAAAAAGGTAATGGGCAAGTGATGTGCACTCATAGTTGTTTTCTCTAAGGATAAAGCTCCAACATGTTAGCACAGATGATCAGGTTGCAGATGTGTTGATTAAGCCTCTGTCTCATGTAAAGTTTGAGCACTTTCGAGATAAGCTTGGTGTAGTCCGAAAGGACCTCCCTCTAAAGGGGGAGTAGTAGTGATGCCAGCCTTGCGCTGAAGATTTCCAGCTTCGTGCTGATGTTGTTGTGATGCTAGTCTTGTGCTGAAGATTTTCAGCTTCGTGTTGATGTTGTTGTGATACCAGCCTCGTGCTGAAGATTTCTAGCTTCGTGTTGATGTTGTTGTGATGCCATCCTTGTGCTGAAGATTTCCAGCTTCGTGTTGTGATGTTGTTGTTGATGTTGTATCATCCTTGTGTTGTTATTGATGATGATAATGTATTAGTGTTATACTAATCCATGTTGACGCAGATGATGAGGATGCCATTCCAGCTCCCTGTTGTGGATGATGATATTGATGATGAAGAAAAAAATTCGATGATTTATAGATATGCCAGTCAATGTTCCAGATGTCATTGATGTTGTTGCCCTCTCTCTCTCTTGTTGATGTTGTAGAATACCTTTCTTGTTAAGGGGGAGTGTTGAAATATTGTAATTGCAAAGAGTATTCTATTTATTATTGAGTTATTATTCATTAGATCAATCCCCTTTTGTGGATTGATCATGTCGGGCATTGCGATTGACCAAATCCCCTTTTGTGGATTGGTCAAACCCTAAATATAATATGCAAATTGAGAAGTCGACCTCCAGGCTAATTAAAGTGGTTTTAACCACTAAGAAGACAAGTCTGCCCTGCCTAGTGAAGAGACACCTTTTCAACACCTACCAGTTTGTATAAATAAAGGAAGCCAACGCCTCATTAACTCACTCACTCATTCTCTCATCCAGTGTGCAAGTTTGGTAGCTATAGTTGGGAGAAGAAGGAAGAGAGAGGCGTATTGCTCAGTGTTGGATATTCTCTAGTGTTTTGGTTTATTGTCTTGGCATTGTATTGACTATCTATATTAAGGAATTTTTTGATGGGTTTTCTCCCCCATGAGGGTTTCCCAGGATAAATATTGTGTATCTTGTGATTGTGTTTCTCTCAGTGATCCTACTTATGCTATGGTTATCTAGTAAATTGAAAATAAACCTAATAATAACTTAAACTTTAACAAACATCACTAAGTAACTCGGAAAATTTCAACTTCTTAGTCTCTTCCTTAGATCACTTATCTCACGCGTGAGAGAGAAAAAATATGTGTGTCTATAGATTGATCCAAAAAAAGACAAGTCTCTTTGAAAATTAAATTAAATTTTCTTTCTTATAAATAATTGGAGAATACCTCCCGTAACTACTCAAAGATTAATTTGGTTATAATCCATCCACATAGTATTTGACTTTGTTAAATTGTTCCTTCATAATTTATGGGATTCTTTGCATAAATATAAGTAGACGTAAATATGCAATGCATTTCTCATATTTAGGTAATTAGACATTTTTACCAGAAATTAATGCCCACCATAATTTATGGAATTATTTCTATAATTTAGGTAGGGATAAAAAGTAAATATGTTGTACATAGAGATTGTAACAACCCCATAAATTTAAAACTCCCAATACCACGTTGTTTTTCTTCATATTAGATATTATCGATATATTATTACAATGATGAGCCTTCCATATATGGGGAACATATGGTGACCATCCATGAAAGGACAAGTCCCTTGGATAATCAATAACTATTTATTATTATAATTTACTTATTATATATAGTATTTAATAATCAATAATTATATTATTAATTATTAATCTAAGAGAATGTCTTCCCGATGTGGTCCAAACATCAACATTACTTTGATATGGTATTCTTAAGTAGAAGATAGTGGAGATTTTCATTTTTTTTTTGTAGGAAGTTGTGAAGATGATGCTTATGTTTTTTTATTTTTATGTATACATAAGAGGGTTGTCTATATGTTAGTAGGGTTACTCAATGAACCTAAATTTTGAACTATTCAAGACGATTTACAGATGTATTACAAATGTGCTTAAGCTTTAGGCAGTTCGCTAAGTATTCTCAATTGCTCTGCCAAGTCTTGGGAAATCCTTGTAGTAAGATGCTTGTTCTTTGTCCAAACTATCGCAACATTTTCATGACTGTTGTGATGTTCCTTAAATATCATCTCAATATCCCACCTTATCTTTCTTAGATCTTCTTCCATCCAAGCTTGGTCACTTGTTGCAAATTGACTATTTGATTGTCTACCTGTACCTTGATGCTGTCTTTCAATTGACACAACTTTCTAATTGAACTCTATCTTGGTTTTCACACTCAATATCCATCTCATTCTCCACAATTTCTAAGAAAGAGGGAACATTATCAACAAATTTATTATGTGCTTTCTTCTCAATTTTCATATTCACACCAATATTTTTAACATTTTGTTGTAACATACCATTGTCTTCTATATTTACAATATCTTCAGTCTCATTTACAGGGGGTGCAACCTTTTTCTCAATAAGATCATCTTCCACTATAATTGACTTGTTTACATTTATGTTCTCATCAAGTGATCAGTAGTAGCAACACCTAATGCTTGAGAATTACTCTTTTCCCCTTCCAACATAAATTGGAATTCAACTCCTCCATCAATTTCAAAGGAATGCTAAGGTTACTGAAATTAACTTCGATAAGGGAGTTAGAACTAGACAACAAAGTAGAGCTGAAATTAATTTTGCATTTATGTCTAATGTTCTAGTCATGATGAGGCCACATCTTTTCTTGCTTAGGGAAAGTTGAATGGCATCAGGCCATGGAGGATAAGTATTATCTTGAAACTAGGGAGAACCTTGAGAACAAATAATCAATTATAGCCAGAGAAAGCAAATGGCTCAATGGATAAACTTCTTAGAAATGAAAGACTCTTGTCAGAGGATCTAGATAGATTTTACAGACAAGAATAAATTTTTTGGAAAGGGAAGTTGAGTGAAATGACTCAAAGTCAACAAGTACAGAAAGTCAAGAAGCCAACTCTTTTGAATGGAAGTCAAATAGAGGGTTGGGTAGTACTCAAAAGAGAATAATGATAGAGGACAAGATCAAGAAACTCTCCTAAAAAACGTCCCTCATATCTTGGGAGAGGAAGATAAAAATAATTTCATGAAAAAGGTCTCAGAAGACGAAGCTCTCCATGCTCTCCTGTCACTGAAAATGGTAAAAAAACCTAGTCCATATAGATTTCCAGCTGAATTTTTCAATAAGTATTGGGACATAGACAGAGAGGAGATAGTCAAGGAATCCAAATGGACAAAGATCCATTCTTAAAGAACTTAACACCACCTTCATAACCCTTAATTCCAAGAGGAGAGAAGTATT
>ML807900.1:25152-56277 GCA_009831015.1 Picea engelmannii
ATATATATATATATATATATATATATATATATAATAGATTTTTTATTAAATAATTAGGAAATATAATTTTTTTGGTTAATAAGATTTTTTTATTTTATTTTTATGAAATTAAATTTAATATTCATATAATTGAAATTTTAAGTGAATGTTTTTTATTCTTAATTTTAATATTCCCATATTTTTCAAATTCTTTGTTAAGATGTTTTAGTTTTATCTTTATTTTTTCCATATGTGTTTTCTTTTTTATATATATATATATATATATATAAAATACAAAATCAACTTTTTCTTAATTTAATTTCATTATTACTTCACCTTTTAAATTGAATAGGATTGTATGCTTAAAAATATTGATATTTCATCTTTTTTCTTTAAATTTAGTTATGAATTATAATTGCATATTTAATAATACTAATATCGTGGAGTGTAACCTTCTCATTGTCTTTTAGTCTTGACGTTAAGAAATCACATTTCTAATCCAACCTAATTTGAAGATAAGAAATCATATTTCAGTCTAACCGAACTAGGGAATTTTACTAAAAGTTTTACTATTGGTTGAGCCTTTAGTGACTTAATTTGTGCTTGTACTTTATAAGTACCTAATCACACGCGTACATTCAATGGGAGGAATATTGAATTTTAAAATAAAAAAGAATGATAGATCCTCTAAACTCACAATAATAAAGAATCTTTGAGGTGAAGTTTAGTCCAGAAAACACCTGGTACAAAACCAAAACTTTAAATCGATTTTAATTTAACTTGTCATAAAAATTATATCCAAAACATATATATATATATATATATATATATATATATATATATATATATATATATATATATATATAAACAATTTTCTTATAAATTTTTTTAATATGTGTAATTCTTTTTATGTTTAATATGGAGTTAAATTTTCTTAAAATGTATAATTTTTTTCATGTATTTAAAAAATATAAATAGTAAAAAATATTTCAATGTCAATCTTAAATAAATATTGGAAAACACCATGTAGAAGAGGTTTTTAGTGATACAATATTGAAATTTATTTCAAAAAAACTTTTTCTACAACCTCTATTACTCATAGCATAGGTTTTAACGGATGTTTCCTATAACTAAAAAACATTTCTATATACCTAAAAAGAATTGATTCTCATATAATTAGTATGCATCGGTTCTATCTTTTTTTGTTATATGTCGCACTGATGCTCATATAATTATTATGCATCAGTTCTGTCTTTTTTTGATATATGTCGCATCGATGCTCATATAAATATTATGTATTGGGTCATTTCATTTTTTTTATGGCATGCTTATATTACCATGTGCACTGAAGGGAAGTGAGATTTCAAAGGGAAGTGAGATTTCAAACATTTGAGGTGATATGTTAGAATCAACCTTTGTTACTAAGAATCGATGGGTATATTATATGTAAAGCATCAATTGTTTATATTATATCTAAATCATCAATGCATATATTATATGTAAATCACAAGTGCATATTGTAGTATATCACATTGTAATATTTTGAAATGATAAATATAATTGTATGTTACACCATTTAAAACAACAATGTTTTTTCATAAAAAAAAATTGTAAGTTAGCTTGTATTACTTTCTATTGATAAAAAACTAGAGTACATTTTTTGGGTCCTGCTACGTATGCTACCAACAAAGAAAACTAACCCAAACATCATGACCATATTAACAGTAAAGGAAGACCCCAAGGACCAAAATTTAAAAACCTTTGACAATGTGACTTCCTAGGATTTAAGCTATTACTACTACAACAAGAAAAAGGAACATATTCCTAAAACAAAAGAAGTTGAACATCCAGATAGTTACTTATCCGACTGGAGGCCCAAGTCCTCTAAGAGTTTTCCCATTTGACTGTGACTATTCATATTATTCCATTCATGGATAATGACCTGCTGATGAATTTTCTCTGTGTGCTTGTGACGCTTCTAGAGAGGAGTGAAAAGGTCCAACAACATGTTGAGTTTCCTTTACATTATCTCTTTCCTGAATTTATGTTATCCATAACACTTCTCATCTCAAAAATGAGCTTTAAGTGACCCTCATAGAATTAAGCATTGCAAGCATCACCATTAGAGTTGACGTTTCAAGGATCATCCTTGGACATCCTTTTGTAGTCACCATCGTCATTGGGAGAGGAATCGTCACCTACAACTAAAGGTGGAGTCTTGTGCATCTCATTTGTGATGCTTGTTGAGTGGGTTTCTAGGGCTGCAATTATGTCCTTAATATCAGTGGCCTGACTCAATTCATCCCATTCCACCATGTAGCCCCAATACTCAACATCTTCCTTATTATTTCGTTTCTCATGTGAAATTTCTTTTTGGTTAGAGTGTTGGTGTTTCCCATCGATCTAGGTGTCGATAATTCTTTTATCATTATCTCCATCACTATCCATGGAGGTAGAAATCTTATTTATTCCATAAAAACCATGGAAAATGACACTTCCTCTACGAAATCTCCCTTGTTCATGAGGCATGTTGATAAGGGATAAGGACCCAAGCAGACAACAAAAATTTAAAAAAAATTGAGACCGATTGGAGAAGATTCACCCTAGTGATAGAAATAGACTCTCGAGCATATATAAAGTAACTTTCCTTTAACAACGTTGTGTGATTTGATATATAAAAGGAGAATTTGCGATTGTCCTTTACCATCAATGTTAACACAAATGAGTTAAGAAAACCATTCACATCATCTGTAGTAGGATCTTGAACATCCTCTACCATCATACTCAACTGGGAGTCCCTTGTTGGGATACACAATCCAATAATAAAGATGAGCATTGGCCACCATCCTCAAAATGGGAGAGGAACATGAGGTGTTGACCGCGTCGACCATTGGTCGTATCATCATAATTGTCATATTAACACTGCATCTCACACTTTTTCACAATTTTTAGCATTGATGCTTCAATGTAATTAATAGGCACTCATGTATACGAATCATAAAAATCCATTGATGTATAATTTATGGCATGCACCTTTATTTAGCGAGTTCAAAAGAATACAATGCACCAATATGTACATATTTTAATTAATTGGTTTCTTTACAAATTTTCAATTAATCATCTCCAAATCAAATATTTTTTATAATAATATTGATTTTAATATTTTTTTATTTTGTTTTGATATAATGATTTCATTAATTCTTTATCCAAGAGATTACACCTCTATTATTTATAATAATGTAAATAATACATATGCTAATTAATTATCAACCTGAAATTTTACAACATTCAACATTGCAATAAAATAAGAACCCCATTTTATTATATATGAATAAGACATCCATCATCATATAAAATGGGACAACCTAAAGGTCCACAATAATAAAAATGAAAACAATATGTAATTGTTACACTTGTTAGTAACATGTTTTCATGCACTTGGGACAATATATTGAGTACATTAAACAAAATCTTTGATTTTCACAAGAAAACATTCTAAAACATGTACAACTTGTAGCAACATTCAGTTTTATCAATTGTCATTTATCACTTGAACTCCTATCATCACTTGAGTTGTGTGCATATCTCATTTCTTCATCACTTGTAGGCAATATTGTGCTTTGGTTATTTAACCTATTATTTTCTTGATCAACTTGTTTGTGATGTTTCACCTCTTCATGTTCCATCTACAACTGTAGAAATAAAGTGTAATAAGTATATTTAAATTTATATAGTAGAATATACATGCTTGCATAAATAAAAAAGAGTAATAAAGTAGCAATTAGTTCATAAACCATACACATTCTTTCGAAACCATGTTGCATGTCATTTCTTAAAACCTCTTCTATTGGTTGCACTCCATATTTTGTTTCTTGCATGTTCAATACACCATGAAAAAACATAGTCTATATAATTAATATAAAAGGTTTCTAGTTGTTCCATTAATTATAAAATGAGGGAAGATAAACAACATAGTTACTTACAAATTGTTCAATTAAATATCGATACTCCAACATATACTCGTGCAACCCATACTTAACCCAATATTGATCAATTCTTCAATTAGATATTCCTTGTATGTTAGAACCTATTATAAGACATCCATGTATCAGTGTAAATTAATTATTTAAATATAAATATCACAACAAATATGAAATCTTAAGTAAGGATAAAAACTTAAGTACTCACAAACTTTGTGATCAACCATTTTTTTCTCAACATCATGTCTTAATATTGATTTTTATATTTTTGTTATCACGTTTTGATATAATGATTGCATTAATGTTTTATCCAACAGATTACACCTCTATTATTTATAAAAATGAAAATAAGTCATATGTTAATTGATTAGCAACTCAACATTTTACAACATTCGAAAATGCAATAAAATAAGAAATCAATAATTATTATATATGAATAAGAGACCCATCATCATATAAAATGGGAAAATGTAAAGGTCCACAATAATAAAAATCAAACCAATATGTAATTTCTACACTTATTGCTAATATGTACTCATGCACTTGGGACAATATATGGAGTGCATTAAGAAAAATCCTTGATTTTCACATACAAATATTCCAAAACACACAACTTGCAATAACATTCAATTATATCAATTATTTAACCTAATGTTTTCTTGATCAACTTGTTTTTAAAGTTCAATCTCTTCATGTTCCATCTACAAACATAGAAATAAAGTGTAATAAGTATATCTAAATTTATATAGTATAATATACATGCTTCCATAAATAAAAAAAGAGTATCATACTAGCTACTTTCATAAACAATACACATCCTTTCCAAGTCATGCTGCAAGTCATTTATTAAAATATATTTGGTTGGTTGCACTCCATATTTTGCTTCCTACATGTTTAATACACCATGAAAAAACATAGTGGATATAATTAATATAAAGTGTTTTATTTGTTCCATTAATTATAAAATAAGGGAAGTTAAACAACATAGCTACTTACAAATTATTCAATTAAACTATGATACTTCAACATATATTCAAAACCCATACTTAACAGAATGTTGATCAATTCTTCAGTTGGATTTTCTTTGTATTTTAACACATATTATGCAACATCCATGCACAAGTGTAAATTAATTATTTAAATATAAATATCACAACAAATATGAAATGTTATGTAAGGCGGAAAATGTAAGTATTCACAAACTTTGTGATCAACTCTTTTCCTCCTCGTCCTCTTATCTTGTCTTATGTGTTGAATGGGTTCCATTTTTTTTCTTTTCTACAACAAAACAATTAAAAAATAGTATTTCATGTCATAAGTAAATTCAATGTACATAAAAGAATAAATCAATGATTACATACCTCTAATGCATGTTGTTCTTGGGGTGACTCCTCTTACAATGCAATTATGTTTATTTATTTTACCATCTCCTTTACATTTTTTTGGACATCCCTATTGGTATGTATCAACTCTTTCTTCTTGTTTGTCTCTTGTAATTTTCACAATCTTTCTAGAAAACTAAAAGAACAATATTTTGTTTAAATCGACCTAAAAGTAAATATATAAATAAAATTTGATTCGATAATTATAGAAAAAAACACATTTAGTAAAAGTACTTTTTAAATGAATTTTTTTTAATTGTAATATTTTTCTATTGTAAGTCTTGTTCGTCATTTCTCTAGAGACACTTCGTGTAGTTTATGTATAACTTGATTCTTGGAGTCATTGGGTTGATTTTTGTATTGTAAGTGGAAAGTACATCTATAAGTTATTTCCACTATATCCCTCATAATTTTGTAAAATAATTAACACTACTCTAGATGAACTAAGAACCAATTCATCATCATTTACATCATTCATAAAAAAAAAATTATCTAAGTATTAATGTTAAGAAATTCACTTTTAGTAAAAAGTCAAAAGAAAAATTCATATTTATTATCTTTGATAATCCTATGCATTGTTAAATTTATTTACAAATAAAAAAATACGACATTATTAAATTTATTTACACCAATATAAAGACTTGTGTTTCCAAATTAACCCTTCAAATGTTATATAAACGAGGTAATCTCAGAAAATCGACAATCTAAAAGAAACTTTTCATGAACTAATCCACCATCTTCCAGAACAAATTATACTCTGCAAAACATAAGATAAAAAATAATATAAGATCATAATTATTGTATTGTAATTAAATAATTTTGGTACTAAAATAGTTGAATAAGTTCATAATTATTTCATTGTAAAGAAAGGAAGAAAAACCTACTTCCTATCGTAATAAAGAAAGGAAAGAAGCAATGAAGACAAACCTACTTCCTATCATAATAAAGAAAGGAAAGAAGCAATGAAGAGAAACCTACTTCTTCTTACAACTTGGGGAGAAAATATGAAAGCAACAAAATAATAAACATATGAAAGGAATCTATTCTTTCCATATTTTTCTGACATATGTGTAGTTGTTGTCTTTATTGTAGCCCTACTATACACGAAACGCTACCTTGGGTGACATTTTTTTTTCCCAAAATCTACAAAATACAATGGAGGAATGCATATACTATGCACTAACATATTTATCTGACATATGTGTAGTTTTTGTCATTATTGTAACCCTACTATACACGAAATGCTACCTTGGGTGACCCATTTTTTTTTCCAAAAATCTACAAGATACAATTGCATATACTATGCACTAAATGTTGACGTGTATTATATATATTCTAGAAGCAACTCTTCATGAATTGATCTCTCGTATGAAGCAAATTAGACGTGGGTAGTGTGTGGATAACCTACAACAATACGTTTACTCCCACGAGCACCAAAGGGTTTAATACTAGAAATCCGAAAGATTAAGGTTTAATACCAAGGAGCACCAAACGGTTTAACACAAGATCTGTCTTACGATCCCACAAGCTAAGATATTAAATCAAAATGATTGCATGTAGCATTATACCCATAATTTAGAAGAGAAATAATTAGTTAAAACACCTTCTCTAGTAGGGATGTGTAGCGTAGGTTGCCTCATCCTCCTATTTTGTTGTCACTCTTGTGAGTGGCGTAGTGAAAAGTTACTTGAGGTGGCATAATAAATTATTTATGATAGATATTTAATTATTAATTATTGGTGCTTATTAGAGTAGAGTAGGTAGTGAAACTTAACTTAAAGATTTATAAAAGTTCAAAAATAAATGTTGTAGATTTTTTTAAATTGATAAAAGTTTAAAAATAAATGTTGTTGGCTTTTCACTATTATTGATTGATATAGTTAACATAACCACATTAGATAAGAAATTAATAATGAAGAGATAAATGTTAAAATTTAAATAATCTTGTTTGGATTTGCAAAATTATAGTTTATAGTAATTGATAAGCAATCATATTAAATTCTTAATCTTATTATCTAAAAGTGAAATAGTAAACAAAAGAAATAATAATAAATAAACAAATTAATAAATACAAAGAAGTTAATGTTTACAATTGGAAAGAACAACAAAAAAATATCCCACTATCTTTATCTTTTATTTTTAATTCCTAACCTAAGGTTCGTTATACTATTTCCCTTGCAACATATTTACTCATCAATGTTTATAATAAATCAAAGGAACGCACACTCGTGAGACGAAGCTCAAACAACTTGAATTATGCAAATAAATCGATTACATTTATAAGTCGATCACACTCCTACCTAAGTGGATATCAAACCATCTTCAACCCCAATCTAGGTAACAATCAAACAAACTCTAAAATAATATTTTAAGTTTAATACATTCTATACGTATTTTCATTATTCTTCTAACACCCACCTTTAATGAAGAAACGGATTTTCTATCACTCCTAATTGTTTCCTACATTTTTCAAAGTTCATCTTTCCAAGAGGCTTGGTAAAGATGTCAGCGAGATTATCAGTGGTATTACAATAGATCAAATCAATTTCCTTTGAATGTATTTTTTCTCTTACAAAATGATGTTGAATTTCAATATGCTTGGTTATGGCATGATAAATTGGGTTGTGTGCCCATTTAATAGAACTTTGATTGTCACATTTGAGAATAGTTGGCCCCATTTGTTTATTGCCAATATCTTCAAGAATTCTCCTTAGCCAAACAACTTCACAAATAGCATTGCATAGAGCTTTGTACTCAACTTTTGTTGATGATAAAGAAACAGTTGGTTGTTTCTTACTGCTCCATGACACGACTCTTGTACCTATGTTGAATGCATATCCTGAAGTTGATTTTCTGTCATAAGGATTTCCAGCCCAATCTGACTCAGAGTAACCTATCAACTCAACATCACAATCATTAGTATACATAACACCAAAATTAACAGTTCCTTTCAGATATCGAAGAATTTTCTTCGCATATTTCCAGTGACTCTCTGAAGGCTTAGCCATGAACTAACTAAGGATGTTGATTGATTATGCAATGTCTGACCTTGTAGTGGTGAGGTAGTTCAGACTTCCCACCAACTGACAATATAAAGTACCATCTGCCTCTTTAAATCTATCTTCATTGTACAAATTTGCATTATGTTCTAAGGGAGTTGACATAGCTTTACATTCACCCATGTTGAACCTTTTAATAATTTCTTTTGTGTATTTACTTTGAGTGATCAATGTTTTACAAGACTCTCTCCAAACCTCAAGTCCTAAACAGTAAGGCAATTCACCGAGGTCTTTCATTTCAAACTCTTGAGATAAATGAATTTTAATCTCTTCAATTAACTTGCATGCACTGCCTGTAATAATGAGATCATCCACATATAAATATATTAAAACAACATTTCCTTCTTCATCTTTCTTAACATATAGATTATGATCATTTTTTCTTTTTACAAACCCATTCTGATAACAAAATGTATCTATCTTTACATACCATGATCTCGGTGCTTGTTTCAAACCATATAATGCTTTCTTTAACCTGCAGACAAGATGGTCCTATCCCTGCTTGACAAACCCTTCAGGTTGAACCAAATAAACCTCTTCTTTTAAATCACTATTTAGAAAAACATATTTGACATCTAACTGATGTAATGTCCAATTATGTTTTGTAGCTAAGGCAATCAGTACTCTAATTGTATTCAATTTAGCTACGGGTGCAAAAGTATCTTCATAATGAATTCCCTCCTTTTGTGAATATCCTTTTGCAACTAATGTTGTCTTATATTTGTCAGTTCTACCATCTGCTTTGAATTTAGATTTATACAACCATTTGCTTCCAATAATGACTTTGTTTTCAGGTAGTTCAACTAGCTCCCATGTTTTATTTTTCATAAGGGAATCGTATTCATCATTCATAGCATTTATCCATTCTTCATGTTCTTTAGCTTGATCATAGTTTCCAGGTTCTACAACATTCATGACATGAGACATCAATGCACAGTCTTTATACCTTATAGGTGGTTGAGTTTGTCGTGATGACCTTCTTGGTCCTTCATTTCTGTCATCTCGTCTCCTGCTCTGTGGTGACTCTTCTCCACTTGATGTATCCTGACTGCTTGAAGTGTCCATACTGCTTTCATTTCATTCTTGAACCTGTACTTGTATCTGTTCATGTTCCTGTTTAACCATTGCATCTATTTTGACATGTTTGTCACTATCATTATGCCAAGAATCTGCATCATTCATTGTATCAACTTTATCTGATTTCTCATGAAACATCACATCTCCACTTGCAAACAATTTATGTGAACTAGGATCAAACAATTTGTATGTTTTTTTATCAATACAATACCCAATAAAAACACACTTGATTGACTTTGCATCAAGTTTCCTTCTCTCATCCTTTGGAATATGTGCAAAGTCAGTGGATCCAAATACTCTTAAATGACTGACATCAGGTTTATAACCATAAAGAATCTCAAAAGGAGTATGGAAAACTAATTTCTTAGTTGGACTATGATTCTTTAAATAAGCAGTAGTGTTAATAGCTTCTGCCCAAAAACCATTAGAAATGCTTTTACCTTGAAGCATACTGTGAGCACAATCCACCAGTGTTATGTCCCACCTCTCAGCAACACCATTTTGCTTAGGTGTATGAGGTATTGTAAATTGTTGTTGGATTCCATGAAATTTGCAATAGCTTTTAAATGCACCTGATGTATATTCACCACCCTGATCAGATCTGAGAACTTTAATACATTTTCCTATTTATTTTTCAGTCATAGTTATGAATTCTTTGAAGTACTCAAAAACATCTCTTTTACTCCTTATGAAATAGACCCATGTATATCTAGATCTATCATAAACAAAAATAAGAAAGTAGGAATCACCACCAAGTGATCTAGTTTGCATAGGTCCACATACATCAGTATGAATTAATTCAATAATGTATGTTTGTCTTTTCTCTGTATGAACAGGAAACTCCTCTCTATATTGTTTACCAAGTGCACATGCTTCACATGGATATTGATCATTCTTCATAGCAGGAAGACCTTCTACCATAGTTTTTCGTTGTAACAACATCAAATCATTGTAATTTAGGTGTCCATACCTATGGTGCCATAACTCTTCTATTGGCATTGTTGTGGATGCCAATGCAACATGACGCTTCATTGTCACATCCAATTTATACAATTCACCAACCCTAGTACCTATGGAAACAACCCTGTAGTGATTCTGGACATCTTTCACAACACACCTCAACTTACCAAATTCCACTTTTAGATTATTATCAGTGATAGTTGAAACAAGTATCAAATTATTTTTAATACCAAGAGAATACATCACATTATGAATCTATCTCAATTGTCCATTAGGTAAGTTCACACTTATTACTCCATAGCCTTGGACCTTATGTGATCTGTTATCTCCTAGGTAAATGTGTGTGCCATCAGTTTTCTCATAATATTCATCATACCATTATTTATTACAAGTCATATGAGATGATGCACCATAATCTATGAACCAAGCAGTCTCATCATCGGTTTTAGCAAACAATGCAGCTTCAGAAATAAACAATTTAAGATTTTTAAATCCATCATTAATTGAAGTGTATCTATTCATGAAATTTCCATTATGCCTTCTATGTCTTTGATTTGATTCATGATTCTTTCTTCTATAGAAATCTTTAACAAGATGTCCAGGTTTTCCACAATAATCAAATTCAACATTTCTCTTAACATTAGAATCAGGATGTGACATACCTTTCTTCTTTGCTTGAAACCGGCCTCTATTCCTGTCCCACAGTTTCCCACGGTCTGATCTTTTGCCTCTTGCAATCAATGTCAAATCTGAGCCACTTAAATCCAGATCAAAATTCTTCATTCTCTCTTCCTCTTGAAGAATAATCCCAACCAATTCATCAAATGTAGGAGGCATTTGTGTAGCTGAGAGTGTTGAAATAAAGACTTTATAGTCTTGGACTAAAACCTTCAAAACAATAGTTACTAAATCACTACTAGAAACTATTTCACCAATGTCACCGAGCTTATCACTTAAATCTTTAATTCTGGAAACAAAATTGCTTATGCTTTCATTGGCTTCCATTTTGATAGATAGTAGTTTAGTCTTTAAAAATAAAATGTAATTTGCATTAGAGGTTTCAAACAAACCTTTAAGGACTTCCCAAGTCTCTTTGGAAGTTTTACAATCCCTTATATGAGGAATGATGTTGTCCTTTACGAACATGCGCAGCAACACTTTCACTTTCATCTCTCGCCTATCCCAATCTTGAATTGAGGCGACAATAGTGGGTTTGGTCTCATCATCTTTGACAATCGTCCATAGGTTGTATGCCTCAAGAATGGTGGTCAGATTAAACTTCCAGTTTACATAGTTTTTGCCATCAAGCTTGGCAGATTCATTTAAATATGAATCGGCGAGAGGGTTTTCCATCTTCAGAAGTATCAATTATTACCAAAATTTTTAAAAAACTTCTTATTGGATTTTATTTTACCTCCCAGCAAGCTTCTTCTCAGCAGTACACAGGCAGCTTCTCTCGCAGCTCCCCGTAGGAATGATTCTGATGAAAACTAATGACAGCGATACTAGGAAATTACAGCAATTGAAGAATGGTGGCTCCACGATTTTGTAAGAGACAACATATATAGCACCCATACATATACAACGAAGGGACAACGTGGGTATGTGGATCCACTTGCAGTGACAACACTGCATCAATCAATCACATCGCCAATAGCACTCCAACAGATAGCTCAATCACCAGCAATGATCACAAAAAAAAATACTCAAACAAATAGTTGAATATATCACAGTACGCAGCTAGTCTCTCTAGCGAGTGCAGTCGAAAACGCTCCAACAAAAGGTGAGAAGGGACAACAATAAACATGGACACAAGAACGTAGGCACGGACTTCACCTCAGCCAACAAAATTATTTATGGGTAATTACAGGCAGCGATGACGGGGCAGCACAGGCTCCTCTTCTTCACGCTGGAGACGATCCTCCTTGGACAAGGAGGATCAGTGCACATCTACAACCCACAACTACAACGATCGCAGGACGCATCAATCTGGAGTAATTGCAATTCTCAGTTCTAGCCCTCACGCTCACGGTTTGGTTCACCAGGGAATAGCTCCCTCGAATAGCTCACGGTAGTGGTGACTCTCACACACCTAAGCTCTGATACCATATAATAAATCAAAGGAACGCACACTCATGAGACGGAGCTCACACAACTTGAATTATACAAATAAATCTATTACATTTATAAGCCAATCACACTCCTACCTAAGTGGATCTCAAACCATCTTCAATTCCAATCTAAATAACAATCAAACAAACTCTAAAACAACAATATTCTAAGTTTAATACATTCTAGATGTATCTTCATTATTCTTCTAACAATGTCCATATGTTGATACATTTGAATGTGCGTTGTAAATTATTCATTGGCCTCTCCCAATCTTCTTGCAATATCAATGTCTTTGACAAAACCATATTTCCACTTGTTGTATGACACCATATTTTTTTGTAGAAAGATGCATTTCATTGAAATGGTAAATAATTGTCTCTTTCTTTAATCGATGAATTGTAATATGTAGAATGTCTTTCTACATCTTTAAAGGATGAATGGTCTACCATTGGCCATGGCCTATCCACTTTAACTGTAATATTGAGCCCTCGTCACCAACATCCATGACGTTTCGATGACTAAATTGTGAAGAATTTCTTTTACATTTTTTATTAAAACAAATGGTGTAAAGCATTTTCCAATGGGTTTTTTTTTTTTTTAACATTTGAGCAAAGTTTGAAACGATTAAATTGTCGAAAACTTAGTCACTGATACATCACGACCAGTATTCGTGAATCGATTGACTTAGTATTAAGATTTATTTAAAAATAAAAAGTTAATTCGTCATTGATCCATCACGACTCTGAATCAATGAATCGATTACTCATCACGACATAGTATTAAGATTTATTAAAAAATTAAAAATTCTTTCATCATTATTCATTTATTTTTATTTGAAAATCAATAAGATAAATTATATACAAATTTTAATATAAAATTTATTATAATTATAATTTCACTATGTGAAATTAAATTATATTTATATTATATTAGTTACATGGGATAGTACAATTAGTGAGAAGTGGGATAACACCCTTATCAGGGAAAGTATTGGTGAGTTCAAATTATATCTATATTATCAAAATCAAAATTGTATAACACTTTACTTTTTATTTGTTACATATAATAACTTATCCAACTATATGTAAATATTACTTATCTATTATTTATTTCAGGCTCACATATAGCTCACATATATGTGAGCAAGTGTAAATAACTTTTTTAATTACAAAATTTATTTTAAAAAATCAATGTCCATTGTTAATATACTCAACAGTTTTTTTATAATGAGGAAATGTTTAAGTATGGAATTGATATGAATTTTTATTTTATGTTTAATGTATATAGATATTTAATAACAGTTTTTTATAATGAGGAAAGGTTTAAGTATAGAATTGATATGAATTTTTATTTTATGTTATATAGATAAATATAAATATAAATATAAGTTTAATATTATGAATGTATAAAATGTATTATGTATTAATCGAATGCATTAATCTTTATACAAAGATTCTAGAGATATTTGATATTATGAATGTATATATATGTTTAATATTATGAATCTATAAAAGCTTTATAGATATTTAATATTATGAATGTATAAAAATCATTTTATAATTAGTTGGTTTTTTTTAAGGGTTTGACTTTCCATAGGTCTAAAAAGAAGAGCTTGAGTTATTTATGTTTAAGTGTAAAAGTCTATGAAACTTGCAACCATTTCTCAGAATATCATTGCCTCCTGTCCGTTCCTGTTCGCGTTAACATTTTTTCTGTATTCTATATTAATCTAATCCATGGATACAGCCTTTCTAATTCGAAGTTGATGCGCCATCAACCTCAAGTGTAAAACAACGGAATACAGCCTTTCAAATTTGTAATTTGAAGTCTAATAGAAGTCTATGCGTCATCAACTTCAATTGTAAACAATGGCATGAATTGTAATACTTTTTTATATTATTAAATGTAAATTTGACTTATACAATACAATTTAAACTATAAAAAATAATAATAATAAATTTATAATAATAATTATAAAAAAAAAAGTCTCCGAGGTGTAGGACAGTCGGTGACGGAGTGTGTTGTTAAGCCAGTCCGTGATGTTAAAGTCACCGGTTCGAAACCTGTAGAGACAAAAAATCCTTTATATTATTGTATGTAAATTTGATTTATAAAATATGATTTAAACTATAACCAAATAATAATAAAAATATTAAAAACAATGTTGTAAAAAAATTCTAGATTTTATGTTTCAAGTGGAGACTCAATCTATTCTTGACTCATCAATTTTTAACTATAATAGCATAACTTTAATGCCTAATTGTAAACTTAAATGGGTAACTGTAAACCTTACCTGCAACCCTAAAGACAAAAGAGTGAAAAAAAACCCTAACTGTAACCCTAAAGCTAAAATAGTGAAAAAAAAATACAACTAACAAAATATATCCCAAAGCAAATATAAAAACAAGAGCATATAGCTAGGCGTTGTACTTATTCTAGCTTTCCTCTCCCTATTGAAGCTCATCAATTTCTCTTTGTTCATTTTTCTAGCTAATGGGTAGAGGAAGCTAACAGGGAAATATGACAGCTGGGGCAATCATGCTTCTATTGGAGATATGGTTAAACTTGGCCGAAATGTAAATCCCACACTGTAAAAAGATGAGAAGTTAATGGTGAAGTAAATATTTAATGTCAACTTTATCACTTAAATGTGACTAAACATGTAATGAGACGACTACAGAGTAATTTTTTAACATGATTAAGTAAATGTGAAAAAATAAATAGGTTAACTCATACCTAAAAATGATGAAATTATGAACATTAAATCTAATTTATTGTTTTGAGAAAAATACTAAAAATAATCTTTAATGGCTAGCTATCAGATTAAGATTTGAATCACATTGAAAAGAACATCAACTACTTATATTGTATTGAATTATGTATTGAAATTGAACACGAATACTATTATACTCTGTCACTACATGACACTATCTCATGAAAATTCATGAATGAATTGTAATCTGCACTCTCTCTCTTGAATCATTTAATAATCGAATTCAAATTGGGTTGGTGAAGAACACAATAGCTCCGCTTATACTGCCGTTGTAATAAAAATACAGTGAAATGAAAGTCGATTGCTTTCTTTGGTTTGTTTCTTTTGAACTTGTCAATATTATTGACTGGCATTGTTATTACATATTGAGAGCCCTTAATTCCATACGTTTCTACGCACGCCGTGAATTGGCGTGACTTTTGCTAATCTTCTTTGGGCAATATCCATATCGGCATCGTACACATTCCTTCTGAGTTTTTGAACGAGAGAAAACAAGCAAGTGAAGCTTCAAGAAGACGAAGGAAAAAGTCTACCACGAGGTAGCAGAAATATGCCAAAAGGAATTGAACTATATTATACATATATGATCAGAACATCCACACGCATATTGCATTAAAATTGTCAACGATTACTGTTATAATCTATGAATGCATCAACCTATCTCGTGAAAATTCATGAATGAATTGGAATCTCCACACTCTCTCTTGAATCATTTGATAATGAAATTCAGGATTACATCACCCTATCTCAGGAAAACCCATGAATGGATTGGAGTCTCCACCCTCTCTTGAATCATTTGATAATGAAATTCAGGAATACATCACCCTATCTCATGAAAATTCATTTGATAATGAAATTCAGGAATACATCACCCTATCTCATGAAAATTCATGATTGAATTGGAATCTCCACACTCTCTAGAATCATTCGATAACGAATTTCAGGAATACATCACCCTATCTCATGAAAATTCATTTGATAATGAATTTCAGGAATACATCACCCTATCTCATGAAAATTCATGATTGAATTGGAATCTCCACTCCCTCTCCCTTGAATCATTTGATAATGAAATTAAGGAATACATCACCCTATTTCATGAAAATTCATTTGATAATGAATTTCAGGAATACATCACCCTATCTCATGAAAATTCATGATTGAATTGGAATATTCACTCCCTCTCCCTTGAATCATTTAATAATGAAATTCAGGAATACATTGTTGCAAACATGCCAACTAATTTCCTCATGTGGTCACATCCACATGCATGCAGCTATGTTAGTGTGCATTCATGCAATCTATTTATGAACTATTCCTGTAACTATGTAATCTATTCAAAATCATTTTTTGTAACTGAGTGATAGATGTTATATATGTGAGCATACCCATAGAGGTGGGAGTGCAATGTGTGAAGAATGTGAGAGAAAGTTGTGCAGAGAGCACAGTGTGTATGAGGAGAGGATGATTGTATGCCTATGAATTCTATTGTAATTCTCCCATATCGATAATCATTGTCCATAGTTTTTTCCCTCATTGGGTTTCCACATAAATCACTATGTCAATTGTAGGATTGTTGTGCTTGGTTTAATGCATGTTTGATTTTGCTTGTTTGTGCTCTATTTTATTCTATGTGTTTTTCTTCCGCTGCCTAACAAGTGGTATCAGAGCTTAGATTAGAAGGAGTAGAAAGAGAAGGAGAAGGGAATTTGGTCGCTGGATCGAAGAGTAGGTGAACTGAGATGAGCTGAGTGAAGTGGATCAGCCTATGATGGGTTTTATTACATCATCACAACTTGTCCCTGTGGAAAAGTGCGACAGTTGCAAACAAACTTTTGAAATTATCAAAATTTTGCCAACGTCGCGAGCACTGACAAAATGAGAAGCAAAGAAGATAATACAAAGAAGACGAAATTGGAAACAAGAATGAGCAGTGCGCATTTTATTAAGGGAAAAGATTTGAGCTAAATAAGCTTCAGCAAATCAAGAAAATCAAGAAATAACTGTACAGTTGGTTAGGACAGTTGGAAGTGTATAGTCACATACTGTTGAGATATAATTAACACTCCCTCTTAAACTCAACAGTTACAAACATCAGCACTGATAATGCCCAAGTGATGTCTCTGAAAATAAAAAACGGATTTTCCTAGTGGCTTCGTAAAAATGTCTGCGAGCTGATCTCGTGAGCCACAAAATTGAAGTGTGATGACACTATTATTGACTATCTCACATATGAATTGAAAGCAAGTGTCAATATGCTTATTTTTCTTGTGAAACACATGGTTTTTGGATAAAGAAATTGTTGAGATGTTCTCACAGAAGATAGGAGTTGGCTCATTTTATCTATGTGACATATCATTTGATATTCTTCTCAACCACATAGCTTAACGGGAAGTTGAGGTAGCAGTGACATATTCTACCTCTGTAGAAGATATTGATATTATGGGTTTCTTCTTTGATGCCCAAGAAATCATGTTCGTGCCCACATAAAAAGCATGTACTGAGGTGTTTTTTTGGTCATCTAGGTTGCCTGAAAAATCACTCTCTATGTAACCAAAGAGATTATTATCATCAGACTAAGTGTACCATAAGCCAAAATTGAGAGTGCCCGCAACATATCTCAGAATCATTTTTGCCATCTTCGAGTGAGAATCTTTGGGGGATTCTATGAACCTGGAAACAAAGTTGGTTGCATACATAATATGAGACCTAGTTGTTGTAAGATACAACAAACTGACTACTAAACTTTTGTACAAGGTAGAATCCACTGTAGGGCCTTCATATTGTTTACTTAATTTTGTGCTTAGGGGTATAGGAGTTTTTGCTGGATTGTAGTCTTCCATGTGGAATCTTTTGATGATGTATGTTGCGTACTTTTTTAACAGACAAAAATTCCTTTGGTTGATTAGTCAACCTCAATCCCCCAAAAATATTTCATTATGCCAAGATTTGTCATCTCAAACTCAGATTGCATGGCATGTTTAAAAATGGTCAACTCAAGAGTTCCAGTATATATTATGTAATCAACATATAAATATACAATCAGAATTTTACCTTGTTGACTATCTTTGGTGTAGAGAGTTGGCTCATTTTGGCTTATGATAAAACCACTCTTCATTAGGTAAGTGTCAATTATGTTATACCAATATCTTGTATCTTTTTTTAAGCCATACAAGGCTTTCTTCAACCGATACACTTTGGTTGGATGCTCTTTGACTTCAAATCCAGGTGGTTGATCCACATAGACCTCTTCTTCTACGATACCATTCAAAAAAGATGACTTAACATCCATATGGTATACTTGCCATTTGTGTTGAGATGCTATGGCTAAGAGAGTCATTAGAGTGTCCAACCTTGCTACTGGAATAAAATTTTCACCATAATCAATACATGGTTGTTGTGAGAATCCTTTGGCAACAAGTCTTGCCTTATGTTTTTCAATCTGCCCCTTTTCATTGAGTTTAGTTTTGTAAACCCACTTGACAACAATACTTTTCTTGTGTCTGGGTAGATCAACAAGATCCCATGTCTTGTTCTTCTCAATGGAGTCAATTTCTTGGTTCATGGGTTCAATCCAATGTGGCTCTTTAGCTTCCTTTTTAAAAGAGATAGGTTGACATGACATTAATGCAAAAAGATTGTGTTGATCAATATCATTCAATTGTTGATGGATTTCTCTCAAGATTCAAGTTCTCTGATTTTGAAGTTCAGAGGATGAATTTTTACTTGAAGTAGAGTTGTCATGAGGACTTTCAGGGTGTCCTTGTACCTGCAATCTTGGAAGGGAAAGCTTATGTGTTTGTTGTCCTGAATTTTCTGTGTTTTCAGGAAGTGGCAGCAATGGATTTTGACTGTCCATAGGTCAATTTTCAAACTCACTCCAGAACTTATTTTCAAGAAATTTGACATCTTTGCTAAGAATTAGTTTCTTTCAAATCAAATTGTAGATTTTGTAGGCTTTGGATGTCTCATTGTAGCCAACAAAAATGCATTTCTCACTTCTATTGTCAAGTTTCTTCCTCAATTCGAAAGGTATCTGAGTGAATTCTATGCATCCAAATGTCCTTAGATGAGCAACATTTAACTTTGTCCCACTCCATACTTCTTGAGGGACCTTCATATTGAGACTAGTGGTTGGAGATCTATTCAGGAGATAAACTGAGCATGTTACTGCTTCAGCCCAAAATAGATTTGACAGACATTTCTCTTTGACAAGGCTTCTTGCCATGTTCATTATTGTCTATTTTTTCCTTTCAACCACTCCATTTTGTTGTGGAGTATGCATGGTTTTAGTTTCATGATGATGCCTTCTGATTTGCAGAAATTTGCAAATTATTTGGAGATGTATTCTCCTCCTCCATATGACCTGAGGGCCTTCACATATTTCCCACTCTATTTTTAAGCTTCAACTTTGAATTCTTTGAACTTTTCAAAAGTTTCAGACTTGTTTCTGAGAAAATAGATCCAAATTTTCCTACTAAAGTCATCAATAAATGTTAAAAAATAAACGCTACCACCTATTGACTTTGTTTGCATTGGTCCACATAAGTCAGTGTGAACTAGATCTAAGTGTTGTTTGGCTTGAGTGTGAACCATGGAGGGATTTTGTAGAATGATTAGACTCTGAAAGGGTAGATGTCCAAATATTGCATGCCAATCCATAGTTTCATTGGGGGTGGATGCACTTTGTGCATATGATTGGATCAGATTTGTAGTTCTGAGGGTCAGGTTTCATTCTGAGGGTCAAGGGAAGCATTCTATTCCTAGTCATGTGGATTTCATAAATCAATTTTCTGTTGGGGGTTTTATCATATATCCTACATGATGCTCCTTCAAAAATTACATTATAGCCATGTTCAATAAGTTGTCCTACACTTAAAAGATTATGTTTCAAATCTGGAACATGATAGAAATTGTTTATGTCTTTCTTTACATTTTGTTTAGTGAGAGTAGGTATTGTTCCTTTTCCTTGAAATTTGACTTGAGAATCATTTCCAAGTGTAATATCAGATGAAATAGAAGAATCAATGCATGAAAGTAAATCTTTGTTACATGTCATGCGATTGTTGCATCCACTGTCTAGCAACCAAAGATATTTATGTTGTTCTCCAATCTTGTGGCATGAGAGAAACATACCATCTGAGGTTTCTCCTTCATGATTTGAGACATGTTCTTTTCCTGAGAGATGATCTGTTTGCTTCTTCAGGAATTCATGTTCATAATGCCCATACTTTGTGCAGTAATAACAATGTATGTTTGATTTGTCATTTGATCTTCTCCCTTTGCCTCTTTGAGGCTGGAAATTATGATTTTGGTTATGTTGTGTGTGACCTTGGAGATTATGATTCTGGTTATATTGTCTGTGACTTTCACTTGAGTGATTCTTACTTGGATTTCTCCCTCTTCCTTGGTGACCTTTGCCGTTGCCTCTGCCTCTCCCTCTACTAAAGGAGAAATGATTCTTGAAGGCATTGGCTATTGACTCATCTTTGAGATGTAGTGTGGTATCATGTGTCAATAGAGAGCCCATTAATTCATCTGTTGAAAAATTTAACAGATCCTTGGATTCAAGGATGGTTGTAACAACCATTTCAAATTTATTTGGTAGACTTTTGAGGAATTTCTCAACAATTATTTGATCAAGGATGGCTTCACTAGTCAATCTGATCTAGTTTACAGTTCCCATGACTCTCGTCATAAACTGATCAATGTTTTCAAACTCTCTCATTTTTAAAGTCTCAAAATGCATCCTCAAGGTCTACATCTTGACTATTTTGACCCTATCATTTCCTTGGTAGGCTAATTTAAGGATGTCCCATGCCCGTTTTGAAGTAACAACACCTGTTATTTTTTAGAAAATCGAGTCATCCACTGAGTTTTGAATCGATAATTTTTCCTTATTCTCTATGTTCATCTGTGTTTCCTGAGAAATTATCTTTTGATTGGTCATGGAAGCCAAGTTTGTTGGATCTGGTTCCATGTTGCCAAGATCCACTAGATCTCGACACTCTTGTGCTTGTAAAAATGATCTTATTCTAAGAGACCAAAACTCATAGTTATTTCCAAGAAGAATTGGTCCTTGTGTTGGTCCTAAGTTGCTAGAGGTGGCCATCTTGTGAAAAATTGAAAAAAAAAAAATTGTTAGAGATATGTGTGCTTACCTATTTCCTACACGTAAAAGAAACTGACAAGCATGACAGACTATTCGCCTGTGTCTAGAAGATGAGGTGTTGTTTAACATCATTGAAGAGAAGACAACAACAAGTTTGTGGACCAAACTAGAGAGTTTGTATATGACAAAGAACTTGTCAAAAAAAATCTTCTTGAAGAGGCAGTTGTACAACTTGCAGATGAAAGAAGGTACGAAAATTATTGATCACTTGAATGTTTTCAATACTCTGATTTGTCAATTAACTAGTATGGAAGTAAAGTTTGAAGATGAGGACAAGTTGGTTACGCTATTGTGTTCATTTCCTGAGTCTTGGTATCATCTAGTCACAACTGTGTGGTTTAACACAACATATGCCATTGATTATGATACTGTTGTGGGAGCTTTTTTTTCTGAGGAGATGAGTAAAAAATCCAGTAAAGAAACCTCAACAACATAAGAAATGGTGGTCAGAGGCCGATCTACAGAAATAAGGAAAAATCAGAGGGGTACATCAAGGTCTAAGTCAAGAGGTATGAAAAGTAAGCAGAAATGTTGGTTCTATGAAAAATATGGGCATCTCAAGAAGGATTATTGGAAAATACGGAATGCATCCAAGGAGGACTCCACAAAAGAATCAAATGAAGCCAATGTAGCTGAAACAAGTTCAGGTTCCAGTTCAGGTACGGTTGATAAGGTATTGTCTACTTGTGATGTTTCACATCAACATTAGCATTTCTTTTTAGATTATGTTGCATCCAGCCACATGTGTCTTCATAGAAATTGGTTCTCAACTTACCAATCTATTGATGATGGTGTTTTTTTTTATGGGAAATGATTTTTCTTGTAAAATTGTTCAGGTTGGTAGCGTCCGGATTAAAATGCATGATACTTCTGTAAGAAAATTAACATATGTACTTCATGTTCCCAAACTAAGGAAGAACTTGAAATCTTTGGGAGTTCTAGATTCTGGTGGTTACAAGTGTGCAACTCAAGGTGGAGTATTGAAGGTGTCCAAAGACATTGAGGAATTATAAACCAATGTTTATAGTTATTGAAGAAATATGCCTTTGTAATCTAAGTAAAGTGCATAAGTTGTATAACAGTTCTTATGAAATATTAACACCATCAAAAATATATGAAACATGTAGATTTATCCAAGAGTTGCATAACCTATGTGTACACGAAGGTGATCTAAGAAGAAGATTATGAATTTCCTGCACCAGTATGGGTTTTGAGGCTCTAAACATGCTTGGGGAGGAATCCAAGTTTAAGAAATTCAAAGGAGAACGTAACACAAGGAAAACCCATAAATCATGAAATTTAAGTAGAGATTCTGTAAATTTTCCTCATAGATAGAATTGTAACCAATGCAACAAGGAAGAAACCAAAAATCATGAATCTAAATTAATATTTTCTATTAAAATCTCCATATACACTCTATGAGTAAAATTTGGAGGAAAAAAACATAGTAAAATGATGAATAAATTTCAAAAAAAAAATTAAAGACAACTAAAGATGTATGCATCATCCAACATTTTTTCAATACTCGTGATACAAGTAAAGAGAATGCATTAATGGCTATTCAAACAAGGGAATTAAATGAAAAGCAACTTGTCCCTTCCTATGCTAACACTCAAGGTTGGTTGAAACCAACAAAGTTGATATCCCCGCCGAACAGAAAGTACTTGAAACCAGCAAAGAAGGATATCTCGACCGGACATAAAGTAATTACAGAACCAATACCAAATTCATGAGTTCCATCAAGAGAATAGATGATGCCTGGGCTGAAATGGTGGGTGGATTTGGCTTAAGAAGTCTATGACAAAGGTGCCCATTCAACTCAAGAAAAATTGACCAAACTCGATTTGCAGGGGAAAAACACAAATTTCCTATATACTATAGACCTTTGGAAATTTTTTGAGTTGAATAGTCTGCCTTGTCCATCAACTGAATTTTCATTAAGCTATGCCATAAATAAACATGATTTACATTTTTTAATGTATCAAAATTAATATTTTATAATATTATGGTATTCACATATTTGACTTAGGACATTACATGGTAGTAATTTTCACAAATATATATTTTTTGCTTGTTACTTTGAAAAAATCATTTAATTTATACTCATGAAGTGTTGGGAAGGATTTCCAGAGTTAATTTCAAATCCATTCTATATTAGCAAAGAATCAAACGCAAGAATCTACATTTTATCATGCCATTTGTATTTTTTGTTCTGGTATAATGATTTTATCAAAGACATTCATTGGATGGATTGCCAATGTATTTGTTCTTGTTTTAGGCATATGAGTGTATTTTAACTGTATTCATTCTTCTATAATTAATATTTGATCACAATCTGGTAATTACTTAGACCCTCCGTTTAAAGTGGAATCTTTGTTGTTCCATATCTCGATAAGGTTGGCATAAGGGTAAGTTTATTTGTAGTGAAAATGGTTGATTGGGTCACTACAACATCTCTAGTTTTGGACCATTCAAGAATATGTGGGGCTAATGAGAGTGGTGATGTTTTGATTGCTATCGTTTTCTAGGAAAGATGGGAGGTGGGTGGAGAGGGATTCTTTCAATGCTCAACAAAAATATTGTTTGTCAACATGAGGAAGAACCTTACATGCTTGGTTTGCTAAGA
The DNA here is from genome assembly GCA_009831015.1 of Picea engelmannii. Taxonomy (NCBI): domain Eukaryota; kingdom Viridiplantae; phylum Streptophyta; class Pinopsida; order Pinales; family Pinaceae; genus Picea; species Picea engelmannii. The sequence continues at coordinate 49,273 of ML807900.1, forward strand.
CATCAGAATAAAAAGAGAGGCACAAATATTGTTTGTCAATATGAGGAATAAACTGACATGCTTGGTCTGCTAAGACATCATAATACAAAGAGAGAGAAACATGATTCAATGATTCTTTAAGGTGGTGCAGAACCAAGAGGGAACAATAATCTGAAAGGTAAAATGTTTTGATTTGTTTATGTACTTATAGTCCCTATGTGTAAAAAACAAATTCATTTTGAAAAAAAAGGAAAAAAAATCGCATGCAACTAACTATTTGTAAGGAAGAAGTTCATCGTTTATCATAATTATCTTCCTTCTTACAGATGATATAATCCCTTCTTTCCAAACATGAATTCATTATTGTCTTACAATTCAACATCCACCTTTCATACCTAGCTTCACTGTCCATGCAGAAGAGGTAGTTGATAAAATGGTAGAGTAGAGTATAATATACAAAATAATCAATTACACGATATCTACTAAGAGTAGAGTATAATATACAAAATAATCAATTACACGATATCTGAATACATTTGGACTCTATTATATAGAGTGCATAGGTTGTTATAGGATCTAACTTATTCTAAAGACAATGGAGAGGTTGAGATAATATCTCAACAACACACCAAACATAGATCTCACAAGTCCAACTCTCAAACAACCTCCTAAGAATAAGATCACATAACTTGCATGTAAAGATTGACTCTACCTCTCAATAGATTAGCAAACATATTAGATAAGTAGGAATTATATATTCCAACACTCTCCCTTAATGACTACTTATCTAATCTATGTGTTCATATCTTCATCATTGTGGGCTTCAAACTTTGTTTTTCTTCCTCTTGTACCTGCATATGATTATTTACGTCCATATAAAAAGAAATCCATCTACTGGAATACATGGGTCATCAGCTGTTGTAAGTGCCAGTTCTCTAGGAATCTTTTTTAGCTACATGGTTCATTCAACCATTCTTCATCATACATATACTTTTAAATTTAAATCCCCCTTCATCACATCATCATCAACCTAGGGTTTTTTTCGGCTTACCCATAACCATGCTCTAGGTTTTATCGAATTACCCTCAACCATGCACCAAGTTTTCTCAGATTACCTACAACCATGCTGTGGGTTTTCTCGGATTACCCTCAACCATGCACCAGGTTTTCCCGGATTACCTATAACCATGCTCTCTCAAGTGATTTTGACCACAAACCATCCTTTATGTAGTGGTTTTTATATCACCATAAACTTTTCACATTATGGGGTATAGAATGGCTCAAGTACATAGTATTCTCTAGGACCACTACATCAAAATATCATAGACTTACTTTCAATTACATGTGTGACTCAATTTGAAATAACTTAAATGACATAACTATACACACCTTCAAACAAAAAACAAAACTATCACAACTCAATCTCACTTTTGCGTCAAATTGGAGGGTGTGTGAGTTCGACGGAATGTGCACATACACCTCACTTCTCTCTAACACCTTGCTTCGACTTTCAACTTTTACCTTCCAACAGGCACTGACTTACTCAATAAAATTTCGCTTCAAATCAATTTTCATTTGAGCAGCATGTTGGACAACTGAGAGGGGGGGGTGAATCAGTTGTTACCGAGCTTAAACAATTGTGCTTCTCTTAAAACTCTTTGCAGAAACACTGAATGATGATCACAATAATGCAGGGAAATAAACTCTGGCACATTCAGCATCAGTCACATATATGAGAAACACAAAGACAAATATTTTCTGAGGAAACCCATACAGGGTAAAAACCTCTTTTTCTTTATATGATAAGTAATAATTACATTCTTTACATTATCATACATATGAGAACCAACTCATAATGAGACTACAACCTCTGTTTTGCAAGCTGCAACTTGCTGAGGGAACCAACTCTCTGTTTTCTCTAGCACCAACTAGAAGGAAGCACCAACTCCCTGGTTTCTTTAGCACCAACTAGAAGGAAGCACCAACTCCCTGGTTTCTCTAGCACCAACTAGAAGGAAGCACCAACTCCTTGGTTTCTCTAGCACCAACTAGAATAAAGCACCAACTCCCTGGGTGTTTCCAGCACCAAATGGATGGAAGCACCAACTTCCAATCATACAGGAAACCAACCTGTATAACAGAGAAAAATAGTTCTCCCTTGCACCACCCTGCCACCCTGGTTTCTCTGGCTGCAACTAGATGGAAGCTACAACTCCTTGTGTTCAAGAACCCACTTGAACCTCTGAGGACAACAGTCCTCCCGAGCACCTCCCAACCACCCTGAAATATAAATTCTTTGTTACTCAAACTTATTACAGTGATATAATGTTCAACAATGGCTTACCAGACTCATCACTGTTTTTTTGCATTTCGTTACTCTGCTTGCCTCATTGCCTTCCTACACACATCACTTGTGTTGTCTGTTCTTCTTCCTTTTATGCTTTGTGCACCATGTCAATTCACTGCACAGTTCCTCTTCTATGCATTTCTACTTCTGCGCTCTGCCTCCTTGCTCACACTTCAATCCTTCTACACAGTGACCACAACAACTCCAACAACAACTGCAACCCTTCTCTTCTCTGTACCGTGTATATATAGCTTTTGTGCATCTTGTGCATGCAATATTTGCCATTCCTCTGCCTACTCATACCGCGCCAATCTCCTCCACCTCTTGAGTGCTCTGCGTGATCATCATCGTAACTCTTCAGCTTCTCTGGCCGTTTTCCCACACGTTCAACATCACTGGATGTTATGTTGAGATTCCTCATCCTCTCTGGCAGTTGAGACTCTTCGTCTTCTCTGTGACAGCCAAACTCACCTTCTCTGTTTTAGTTACAGACTTCCATGCTCATCCATCTGTCAATCCCTTCTAAGAATAGTCTTCCTTCACTTAGACGAAGCTTGGAGACTCTTCATCTCCTCTGGCGATCACATAGGGGTCTCTTCGAATTCTCTAGAAAACGACATCAATGGTTTCTGGTAGTTTCATCGTGTCATGCATCAGTAGCCCTCCGATCAACACTTGATCTGACGGTTCAGATTACATCGCGATTTCACATATCATGATATCGGGATTCCTGATGTCAACAATCTTTGACATGTCCAACTCTCGATCCCCAATGCCTCTCCATTGACTGGAATCAATGGTCCATATCAAAGCTTGATCCGATGGCTCAAATTACATCGTGATTTCACATATCGCGATATTGGGATTCCTCATGTCAATAATATTTGACATGTCCAACTCTCGATCCCTGATGCCTCTCCATTGAATGGAATCAATGGTCCAGATCAAAGCTTGATCTGACGGCTCATATTACATCATGATTTCACATGTCGCGATATCGGGATTCCTAATGTCAATAATCTTTGACATGTCCAACTCTCGATCCCCGATGCCTCTCCATTGAATGGAATCAATGGTCCAGATCAAATCTTGATCTGACGGCTCAGATTTAGTCGGGATTTCACACATCGCGATTTCAGGATTCTTGATGTCAATATTCTTTGACATCTCCAACTCTCGATCCTCGAAACTCTGACAAGGTGTAAGTCTCCTGACGTCACATGTGTTAAATAACTGCCACGTGTCACCCTGATTCGTGACTTACATGTTCTTGGCATGTTGAATTGGTCTGACACTTGTCATTACTTGGTTGTGCCACGTGTTCCTAACTGACATGAGTCGGTTCAATGGTATAGATCACATCTTGATCTTACGGTTCAGATTCAGTCGGGATTTTGCATATCGCGAAATTGGGATTCCTGTTGCATTGTTTCTTTGACATTTCTAACATGCGATCCTCGAAACTCCGACAGGGAGTCGGATCAACGGTCCACATAACCCCCTGATATGGAAAGTCCTCCTGCTTTCGGGATTTGTGAGCCCTCTACTCCTTGCACTTTTAAAGATCATGCAGGTTTTCCTCAATCCAATGGTGGTCGGACCCTGCACTTAGATCTGACGCCTGAGATCTATCCTCCTCTTCAGCGTGCTCTTCTTGTCTTTATTCATATCTAACGACCCTCATGCTATCGGGATTTGTGAGCCCTCTACTCCTTGCACTTTAAAGATCGTGCAGGTTTTCCTCGATCCAACGGTGGTTGGACCCTGTGCTCAGATCTAACGCCTGAAATCTATTCTCCTCTTCAGTGCCCTCTTCTTGTCTTTATTCATATCTGACGGCCCTCATGCTGTCAGGAATTTTGGATGGGATCCAATGATCAGAAATGCTTCTCGGGCATTCGATCATTTTGTCAATGTTGTGTTGCCTTCAATCATTCGATCTTCCTGGACTTATCTTCTCTTTGCCTGTTGAGCATCATTGCTGTACTCAAGCCATCATCACTGTTGTACTTGCCAGCGTTGCCTTCGATCATTCGATCTTCCTGGACTTATTTTCTATTTTCCTGTTGATCATCAGTACTGTACTCAAGACATCATTACTTATGTACTTGCCATCAATGACAAGCTTACACTGCCTATAAAACATACCAAACATCCTCTGCACTATCTCTTCTTATCTTATTGAGGTTGCTCTGCAACTTCTTCCCAAAATACTTCTGGTGCTCGTCTGTTACATTCTTCCTATATTCATTGCATCTTCATTGTTGTACTTTCCATCAATGACAACCTGTTAAACATTTCCAACAATCTCCCCCTTTGGCATTGATGGAAACAAAGGCACCTAGATTCTTTTCTCCCCCTTTGACATCAATGTCAAAGAGAACATGCTCCCCCTGAGATGTTGCAGTATTTTAGGATGTATCAGATATTAAATCAATACAAACTCCCCCTAACGGGAAGGAATCTCTTATATGAGGCCTGCAGAATATTTGTATTTGAACCAGAGTCTTCTCTTTCCGATTCTTGGACTTGTTCATCTTCAGCTTCCACTGTATCCTCTGTGCAAAATTCAAAATTGTTCACCTCTCTTACTCAGACTCCTTTATCAATCTTCTCATGAGTGGATGACTCCCCTTGTCACTGTTATCTGTCTGCTTCTGACTATTTTCCCCTTTGTTCCTAAATGGTTAACTTTCCTTGACAAGGTCTTTCCTCTTGTTGTGTCTACAGGATGTCATGTACATCATATTGTACATCAGAATGTTGTTGTCCTACTTGAACACTGTGCAATTGTAGCTTGTACTTTTTAAATAGCCCTTGGATCTCCCCATTGAATCTCATCGATCTCTATTACTGCAATTTTCATTTTTCTTCCATGATGCATTCAATCCAGGGCTTTTATGTCCATTTTCAATCACAGGAGAAAACTGCTACACCCACTCTCATGTCTGCTTTTCTTTCTCACAAATGAAGGACCTATATCAGGTTTCTTAGGAGCACTGATTTCTACCTTGTTGAGTCCAATATCATATTTTTCATTTGGTGATCTCTGGCTATCCAAGACCTTGTCTAGAGTCATGGATCTACTCAAGAACTTGATTTGGGTGTCTGCCTTCTCAACCTTCATGACTTCTGCTTCCTGTTTATGACATGGTTCTTCTCCTACTTCTTTAGTGGGATAAATACTAACTGGGCATTCTTTTATTGTATCTTAATCTTCTTCTTTACTTGCAGGGGAGGATTTGACATCAACATTATTGTTTGTTCTTATACTTTTATTCACCATTTGTCCTGATTTTACCTTTACCTTACATTCTTTGGATGTGAGCACATCTTCACTACCTCTGTCACACTTTTGACTTGAACTGAGCGAATTATGTTTCAGACCATCCACAAGCAGATCGTACTGGGCATCTCCTTTGTCATTATTCAAACTCATCATCCCTCTATCCTTGATTTTGCCTGGTTCATCATTTTCAAGGATCGCATTTCTTGTTTTGCTTTTACTTATGGACAATAGCTTATCCTTATCTCCAGTCACGTGCTTGGAAAATCCACTGTCTATTTTTCCAGAGGCCTTTTGTTTTTGAGTTGAAAGTGCTTGACCACATTTTTCACTATCTTTCCTCTTCCATGTACTGGTCTTTCTATCTAAGAACTTTATTCTTGTATCTGCTTTGTAATTCTTGAGATGGAAGTTTGCAGTTTTGTGGCCAAAGTTGTGACAGTTATAGAATTCAATCTCATTGTTCAATAGGTCAAAGTTGCTGTTGCAGGGTTGTCTACTCATTGATTTTTTATTGATCCTTGACCTCCTTAGTTGCATGTCTCTAGACTTAATTTGGCAATTTGCAATATGTGATGGTTTGTTACTTTGCTGTATCATTCTTTGTTGTGGCAGATATCTATTCCTTGGGAAACTTAAATGATCATGTCTAAGTCTAAAGGAACAATTTACAGCTTTGTGACCAAAGTCAGAACAATAGAAACAATATCCATAGGAAAATGGTTGTCTTCTTTGAGAAAATCGATTTCTTTGATGTTGATGATGTCTTTGAGTAGGGAGTGCATTATTTCTTTGTTCTACAGATTCAGTCTTGGCACTTTTTCCTTTACTTGTCCTGGGCAGCTGGTTGTCTTCCTTTGTTTCTGCAGGCTTGTTATTGTCATTGGTTGTACTTTTGACAAACTTGATGGGTTCCTCATTTCCTGACTTCCCACTGCTTGATCCCTCTTCATAACCCAAACTAGTTTTCATCTTTGGATTCCTTTGCTGATTTAGAATGGTGGCTAATCCTTCTGAGGCTTTGATACTTGACAAATTCTGATTATACAAGGCTTGAAATTTCTCCATCTCTTTCCTATTTTTCACTACTTCTTCTTCCAGGGCTTCATATCTTGCCCTCTTTTCTGATAGCTGATATCGCAGATATTCAATAATATAATAGAAATATATCAGGGATGAAACCATAAACACAGATATACAGTAATACATGATTTATATTAATGAAAGAAATGTACAGAGACTGTAAAAATGGCCCCCAAAATGAATCTCCTCGACGATACCTTTCCAACGAGCTATCACACGCCTAAAATGGAGATCGTATGCAAAAGTTACGACCCCGGGAAGTTGATGTACTAACTTACCCAAACGGGGCCCACATGACTTTTGGCGCTTC
>ML807900.1:62959-106696 GCA_009831015.1 Picea engelmannii
GTATTAGTCATACCAGAACTTCAATTTTCATTATATTCAAAACAAACCAGTGAAGCTTCGAGAGTACGAAGGCAAAAGTCGACCACGAGGAAGTAGAAATATGGACAAAAAGAATTTTCGAGAATCCGAAGGCAAAAGTCGACGACGAGGAAGTAGAAGTATGGCAGAATCGAAAGGCCAACGGGTATGGAACAAAGTCAATCGTTGACTTTTGTTGACTTTGTTTCAGGTTGATTTTTGTTTCTTTGAACCGAATCTGTAATCCAGATAAAGATTGTTGGCAAAACATTTTTCACTTTATGAGAATTTGTATGTTACATTATAAATTAAAAATGTTTAGTTTAAATATGTTAAGATTTGGATTTTTTACTCATTTTTTTTAATCATTTTTTACTCAAAATATTGAAATTATAAGAATTGTTGGAATAGTAGAGATTATTTATTGAGATTGCATAATCTAAATACAATAAGAGTTTTTGAGGTAGCTAAATCTAATTTTGCAATAAAAATTGTAAATTTGATTATTACAAATTACAATTTCATTAATTTTTTTTATGCACAATCCAAATATAATATAAAATTTTAAGGACGTTAAACCAATTGTTTTAATTAAAAAATGCAAAGTTAATAATGAAAATTTTACAATTCCACCAATTCTTTTTACTAAATGATGATAATAATTACCAAAAAAAAATCTAAATCACAAAACTTCTCCTTTCAAAAACTTTGAAACCAAGACTATCTTATGTTTTTAACAATTTCAATGCTGATCATATACATTAATATATTATTATGCATCCATTCAAAAACTAGAAACCGCATTTGTCTTAATTTCTTTTACAGTTTCAATGCTAATCATATACATGTATATATTATTATGCATCCATTCAAAGTGAGATATTGTTTCTATATAGTTAATTGAATTGACTAAAATTCCATTCAAAGTGAGATATTGATTGTTTCTATATAGTTAATTGAATGGACTAAAATTTCCTTAGCTTAAGAGAACATTTATATTTTATGTTTCTATGTATTAATTTCAAGCTTAAGGGAACATTTATATTTTATGTCTTTATGTATTAATTTTAAGCACCATACTTAATATTAAAGGATGAATGAATAGATTATTGGTTTAATATTAAAGGATGAATGAATAGATTATTGGGAAATTTTACTATAATTAATCAAATTGATTAAAATTCCCTTAATTTAAGAAAACATTTATATCCTATATCTTTTTGTATTAATCCCAAACACCATACTTAATATTTTGGTATTAATCCCAAATACCATACTTAATATTAAAAAATGAATGAATAAATTATTAGAAAATTTTACTATTTCAACGATAAAGAAAAGAAATACATGTATATATTATAATGTATCCATTCAAAATGAGATACTATAAATTACATATTACAATGTATCCATTCAAAGTGATATACTATACTTAATATTAAAGAATGAGTGGATAGATTATCCATTCAAAGTGATATACTATATTTAATATTAAAGAATGAGTGAATAGATTATTGGGAAATTTTACTATTTTAATGATAATGTATATATTATAATGCATCCATTCAAACAAAGTGAGATACTATAAATTATATATTGTATCAATTCAAAGTGAGATATTATAAATTATTGGGAAATTTTACTTTTTCATAATATTAAACAATGAATGAATAGATTATTAAGAAATTTTACTATTTCAATGATAATTAGATGCATGTATATATTATAATGTATCCATTCAAAGTGAGAATGAATAAATTATTGAGAAATTTTACTATTTCAATGATAATTAGATGCATGTATATATTATAACGTATCCATTCAAAGTGAGATATTATAAATTATTGGGAAATTTTACTTTTTCGTAATATTAAAGAATGAATGAATAGATTATTAAGAAATTTTACTATTTCAATGATAATTAATATATTATAACATATTCATTCAAAGTGAGAATGAATAGATTATTGAGAAAATTTACTATTTCAATGATAATTAGATGCATGTATATATTATAATGTATCCATTCAAAGTGAGATACTATAGATTGGGAAATTTTACTATTTCAATGATAATTATAATACATATATATATCATAATGCATCCATTCAAAGTGAGATATTATCTATATAATTAATCAATCGCATTATTATAATTCCTTTAGTGTAAGGAAACAATTATGTTTTAAGTTTCTATATATTAATTATATTCATTTAAAGTGAGTTATTTTTTTTATATATTTAATCTAATCTAATTGATTAAAACTCTCTTCTCTCAAAGGAACATTTATGTCATAAGTTTCTATATATTAATCTTATTCATCAAAAGTAAAATAAGTAAATGAATAGATTATGGGAAATTTTACCCATCATTGAAGTGAATGAATTATTCAGTGTATTATTAATGGAAAATGAACAATAATAGCATTAAATAATAAAAGAACTACCTCAACCAAGTGAGCTAAAACATAATTATGTTTAAAGTAAGAAAAGATAAATTTTTTTATTACATACCGCCTAACGAAGCATGCTTCATAACATTGAGACCAACTTTATATGTTGTTATTACATATTACATGTAATATGTTATAACATATTACATGTAACTTTGTATCTAAAGTGAGAAAATAATTCTTTTATTAGATGTTTCTTAGTGAAGGGTGTTTCACACTATTGAAACCAACTTTGCTTACATTTCCAAAACTTATTCTACCTTTTCCTTGTCTAGACCCATCCACTTGATCTTGTACTATGGAATTTCCCATCTACAAAGGTTTCTCACCCATTCCTCCAAAATTCCTTCAAGTTCCACTTTCCTTCCTCGTATGTCATCGAAATTTATGTTTTTGTCACTACATCCTCATCGACCTTCTTCTTTAAGAATGACACAGAAGAAGTCATGAATTCTTCTTTCGTTTGAGATGTTCAAAACTTACACCACCTCCTCATCCTTCAAACTCCCTATAGAGTCAAGTTTAGAGATTCTACTTGTGTTGCTTCCATTGGTCTACTTGTAAGATTGCAATTTAACTAATGTCATATTTTCCATTACAAAGCAGTGTTCCAATCAGTGTTGATTGGTCTACTGCTTCATTCAGTATGCAACCATGGAAAACTTCTCCTTCAATATGTAAAGGACGGTTTGAATCTTTGTTTGAGGGTGATATGTAGTGCTTATACTAAAGGTCGCCCTTACTAATTTGAAAAGTGTTTGACAAAATTTAACAACAAACTTGGCATCTCTATCAAAGATTATACGATGAGGGAGTCCATGGAGTTTGTAACTCCAAAAATAATAGATTTGGTGGTCAAGGGAATGAAATAGGAATACTTCATTAAACAATCAACCACCATAAAAATAGTGTCCTTTAACTTGGGAGAGCGATAGTCTAGTGATAAAGTCCATAGATACCTCTTCCCACTCATAGTTGGGGATGGAATTAGGATTGCATTTATTGGGACAATTAGGGTGCCTATTGGACCCCCGAGACCTTAACATGCATCCACCATCTGATCAGGGTTTCCATTTAATTTCCACCATCAATCTATGATTGTATTTATCGGGACCACAGTGAGTTTCAAACACTCAACATTACCTCAACCATTGGATCATTGATCAACAATTGGCGTTAGTTCTCAGAGTGCTTGTCGGAGTCTGCTCATCAACTTCACTCTGACCATGTCCTCTTCGATGGATGGTTGAGATCTACTAGTTGCCCAGATCTACAGCTCACCATCATTTTCTACCTGTGAGCACATGGACCAATCATTATGATCCACTTGGTGATGACTCGACAGTTGACCTCATACTAACATTATCACAATTATGTTCAAGTTCGAGGCTCTGAGCTGGAAGTCTGTTTATACTTGGCCCAATCTTCTTATGACACGTGGTCCAATTATTGTGTTATACGTGTACGACAATTCTAACATCGCTTTCCTTCTTTGAAGTAGATTAACATAGATCCAACAATTGATATGGATCTACGTTTTTCATTGTATCTCTTTTTTTTGTCTATATACATCCTAGATCCCTCCTCAGAGTTCCTTCATCAGAGTACATTTGCACAATGTACTCCAATGACTCATAATGTGATATATCCAACAGTCCTCGCAGTCTAAAATCAATGGTTTCGACTGTGTCTCTCTCTCAACGTGCATGCTAGTTACCTCCTATCATTCTAATTGTATGTGTGAAGGTCATATGGGGCCCACATTGATCTACAACCAAGATTACATCTTGCTTGCATGTCGACCGATGGCTCAGATTGCTCCTTGGAGCTCTTTCTTTGGAGTGTTGCTACTCAACCCACTCTGACCAATGCTTCTCAGATGAACGGATTAGATCTACTTATTAAAATTGGTGGTTGTTGTTTTCTTTCAGAGTCCCTTCATCGGAATGCCTCTGTTGTTGGTAACACAATTTAATATGACATGGCCTCTCCAATGAACGGTGGAGATTCACTCACTGTTATAAATCAACGGGTGAGATGAATACATACAAATAACTGGACCCATTACTGTTCGATACAATCAGCAGTTGACACATGTCATTACTGGGACACTCTAGCATCCATGTCATTATGTCAGTTGAGCTATCACAATTTGTCATACTAATATTATGGATGATGTGGCACTGACGAGATTATGACATCATCACTACCTTTGGCTCTTGTTTGTACATCATGATAACTTGTCACTTTGACACATGGCCTCATCCTTTCTACTTATGTGGCTCTGACATGACAGTTGACATGGCATTTGAGTTGGCTCACCATCACTCAGAATTTTTCGTCAGGAATCGTTCATTGATTTTACTCTGATGGACGGTCTAGATATCTTTGTGATATTTCTACGATGGATCAATGGTTTATGTTGACTCATATTTTCTTCCATTGTATTCTATTCACACTTAGTCACTTTGATGGCCTTGTCTTTGATGAACAATCTAGATTTGCTCGAGATCTCTTTCGATTAAAGGTTAGATTTCACCCATAGAGTATTGGCGTCAGATTAGATGGTTGATATAAGATCTAATAGAGAGGTTCTAAAACACATGACTTCTCTTATTTTCGAGGTCCAGTGGATGATCGATGATAGTTGTCGACCAGGTGAAGCTTTTCCCATATTTAATCTATGTAGTTGATTTGTTCTTCAATAGAAATTTTACTTCAATGTTCCATCAACCACTACATTTTTTTATCACTCTGTTTCTCTATCATTCTATTTATATGTAAACACTAATTTTTTTTATCAACCATTGATTTGGGCCTTCTTACTCTGTTTCACTCCTACAATCAGCACCATCATTGGCATTCTTGGTATCAATGACAATATACTCAACATTCTCCCCCTTTGTCATTGATGGAAACTCTACTATTGAGTTTCTCCCCTTGTTAATGTGTTGATGAGTGTTTTGTATTCGTTTCTTCCTTTCTGCTCCCCCTATCTCGTTTCTCTCCCCGTTTGACATCAATGGAAAAGTTTTTTCTATATTGGGTAATTTATTTATTGTAGCCACCAATATTCTTGTCTTCCTGTAGCTCCCCCTAACATGATACTCTTCATTTTGCTTTGCAACATGCAACCATATGCACTCTCCCCTTGAGATTTTGATTCTACTGAGATCGCAACATCTTTTAGCTAAGGCGTTCACTGGGAAATGGGTATGACTCCCATCTTATGTTTGAGATACTCAAATGTATTTCTAGGTAGGGGTTTGGTAAACATATCGGAAATTTGTTCCTTGGTAGGGACATACTCCAACTTGACAATATTATCATTCACTTGTTCTCTCAGAAAATGATATTTGATTGGGGTATGTTTTTTCTTTGAGTGCATTATTGGGTTCTTAGAGATACTTATGGAATTGGTATTGTCACATAGTATAGAAATTGGTTTCTTGCATTCTACCTTAATATTTTGCATTTCTTGCTTCATCTAAAGGATTTATGTGTAACAAGATGTTGTTGCAATGTACTCTGCTTTTGTCATGCATAAGGGGATTGAAGACTATTTCTTTCTTAACTAGAATACTAAACAACTACCCAAAAAGAATACAACACCACTTCTTCTTTTCTTGTAATCAATATTGTCTGCCCAATCTGCATCAATATATGTTGTTAGAATAAAAATCTCTCTTTTTGGATACAACAGTCCAAAATCCATTGTTCCCTTCAAGTATCTAAGAATTATCTTGACTTCCATCACATGTGATTCTTTTAGTGTAGATTCAAATCTTCCAACCAATCCAACAGCCTGCATAACATTAGGCCTTGATGCAGTTACATATAAAAGGATACCAATCAGTGATCTATACATGGTTTGATATGCCTCTGGTGATTGATTATTCTTACTCAGCTTACAACATGTTGTCATGGGAGTACTGACAGGCTTGCAGTCTTCCATGTTGAACTTATTTAACATATCCTTAATGTATTTTTTCTGAGAAATGAATATTCCTTTATTTGATTGAGAGATTTGCAGTCCTAGAAAGAAGGACAACTCACCCAACATGGACATCTCAAATTCGTTTTGCATGTTCTTTGAGAACATTTGACTCAGATCATCAGATTCACTTCCAAATATGACATCGTCTACATAGACCACAATGATAATTAAATTTATTTTTCTTTTTTGATGTAAGTATTACTTTCTGTAGTTCCTCTCTTGAAACCTTGGTACTATAGATACTTATCAAGCATCAAATACCAACCTTTGGGTGATTATTTTAGACCATAGAGTGTTTTCTTTAATTTTCACACATAATATTGATTGTCTATCAGCTGGAATCCCTCGGGTTATACGATGAATACTTCTTCTTCCAAATTTCCATTTATAAATACATATTTAACATCCATTTGATAGAATTTTCTATTCTTGTAGCTTGCAAATGCTAGAAAGATTCTAATGGCATCTACTATGGCTCGTCATTTGTTTTCATCTTGATCCTTCCAATTTCTCATCATCCACTCTTACAATTGCACTTTCAACAATTTTATCTAATATCATATTTAAACATTTGTAAGATTTTCTTTGAGAGGAATACCCAAGGAAAATACCTTCATCACATCTGGAGTCAAACTTTCCATGATTATTAGCATCTCTTTTTATGTAGCATTTTCTTCCAAAAGTTTTAAGGTTTTTGACATTTGACAACCTGACCTTCCACAATTCATATGGATTTTTTTCAATGTTAGCTCAAAGTTGTGCTATTTTCAAAATATACTCAACTATGTGGATTTCATCTCTCCAAATTATATATGATAGTTTAGCATGATTTGGCATAGCTCTGGCCATTTCTTGTATAGTTTTGTGTTTCCTTTTAGCCACTCCATTTTGTTGAGGAGTTCTTGCAACTAAGAAGTGTCTTATTATTCCATTATATTCACAAAATTTATTGACCTCATCTGAGGTGAATTCTCCTTCATTATCTGATCTTTAAATATGTTTCATTTTCAACCAATGCGTTGAAAGCTTTAAACTTCCCAAAAGTTTCTTATGTATTCTTGAGAATGGTTACCCAAGTCACTCTTGTGTAATCATCAATGAGAAGCATGAATTAAAGGTTACCTTTCATACTTTTTGATTTGGTTGGCCCACAAATGTCAGTGTGGATGAGTTCCAGTGGTCCTGATGTTGAATATTCCTTGTTTCTGAATCTCACTTTAGTTTGTTTCCCATGTTGACAATGTTTACATATTGGGTTTGTGGGCCTGATGATTTTGGGCATTCCTTTTACTGCTTGGTTGCTATTGATCTTAATTAAGTTTTCAAAAATTATATGTCCCATTATCTTATGCCATAACCAACTTTCATTTGTTTGTCCCACACAACATACTTCTATTCCAATTTTATTTATAATGAATACATTGTTTGGAGTTTTGATTGTCGTTACTATTAATCTGCCAGTGTCTTCTTTTTTTATTTTACATTCTTGAGAGTTAAAAATGAGTGTGTGTCCCTAGTCACATAGTTGAATGAAAATTAGAAATTCATACTTTAAGTCTTCAACTAGTAGAATGTTTTATGTTGTGGCCTTCTGACTTCCAAGGTTGATTTTGTCTTTCCCAATTATCTCTACAAATTTATTATCTCCAAATGAAACACTTCCTCTCTTCTCTCTTTTAAGATTAAGAAACTTGGTTTTATCACCAATCATATTCTTTGAGCATCCATTGTCTATGTACCCATAGCTTTCTTTTTATTGAGCATGCATTGCTAAATCACATTCTTCTTGAGAACTCTTCTCTTGTTTCCTGCTCCAGGTTTTGGTAGTATTTCTATCAATAGTATGTTTCTCAATAGAGAACTATGTCCAACTATTTCAATACTGATATTTATGGCCAAAATTATGGCATTTATAACTCTCAATATCCTAGTTAAATAGTGGAGCAAATGAATTCATGTTTCTGTTGTCAACAAGATTTTTTATTTAGTTCACATAATTATTTCTTGAAGCATTGAACATGCCTCCATTTCTTATTTGGTAATTTCTTGGATATTCTCTCAAGTCTATTGTCTTATGTATAAAATTGTTGCATGAAAAATAGTTACCTAGAAAGAGATATTCATACTTGTTCATAGTTGGTCTTCTTGGTGTCATCACCTTTCTGAATTCATCCTTCCTGTGAGGAGCAGTTGGCTTCTATTGGTCCGGGTTTTCTTTATTAGTGTTCTCATTTCTTTCAATAGGATTGATTAGGGTTGTAGCATACCTTCTGGGTTCTTCCTTGGTTTTTTGTAACGTGAGGTTTGGATTGTTGCCAAGAATAGTTACGTTGAATGGTGATCTTTGGTTACTGAGCATACTTTCTAACATCATGGAAATTTTCTCAAATTTATTATTGTTGTTAAGCTCATCTATAAGTACATCGATTTCCTTCATTAAGGAAGCATTTTCTTTTTCAAGTTTCTCACAATCTTCTTCTTTGTTCTACATTTGACTCATTATTTCCTCTTCAATTTTCTTATGTTCTTCTAGTTCAGAAACTAGATCAACATCATGTGACAATTTTTCTTTCAACTATCTGTTCTTTCTTATGAGCCTTTTTATTTCATCTAGGGAATAGAGCAATTCTACTTCAAGATAAACATCCACATATTCATTTTCTCCAATCTCTGAGACACAATTATCATCTTCATCTTCATTGGACTATGTTTCTTGAGCCATGAACAAAAAATCTCCTTCAATATCTTCATCACTTTCAGAAGAAGAGTAGTTGTCCCCTTTGGAATAGAGATTCTTTTTTTTCTTCTGGAAGTATTTTTTCCTTTGATTTTTACCATTTCTTCTTTCATTAGAGTTAAAATTATCCTTCTCTTTATTGTCCCTATTTTTATTATGAGGGAATTTGGTAGCAAAGTGTCCTACTCTACTATAATTAAAACATTTAAAAGGAATCTTACCTTTATATTTTTTGGTTCCTCTCTGGAGCCTTCTCACAAAGTTGGCTTCTGCTGCATCAGACTCGTCATTTGAGTTGTCACTTGATATTTATTTTCTTCTTTTGGTATTCTTTGAGGCTTTGAATGTTGCTTCTCTTTTAGGTACTTCTTTTCCTATTTGCATCTCATAGGTTGTAAGAATTCCATGCAATTCATTCATTGTTAGTTTGTCCAAACATTTTTTGTCTTCAAGGGTTGATATCTTAGGATTGAATCTCATAGGTAGTGACCTGAGTACTTTCTGCACGACAAATTTCTTGTCTATGGTTTCCCCCAAACCTCTAAAGATCTTTACATTTTCATCTACACATAAAAGGTATGTTGCAATGTTTTCTTCTTCATTCATCTTCAGGATTTCAAATTGACTCCTATGATTTTGTATCTTTGATTTATTGACTTTATCATCTCCTTCATGGGTGTGTTGTAGTTTATCCCACATCTCCTTTGTTGATTTACAGTGCATAACTTTGGTGAATTCTGATTTCGATAACCCTTCTAGAATTGGATTCATGGATTAGGCATTGTTATCCCTGAGATTCTTTCCACCTATATCAAAAAGTGGATTTGTTGGGGTTTCGTAACCATTCTTAATTCATTCCAAAACATCATACCCTAGTGACTGCAAATGTACTTTCATTCTGATTTTCTAGAAGGCATAATCTGTTCCATCTAAGTATGGAGATTTTCTTAAGGATAATCTCTATTGTTTATCCATGTGACCTGTTGGGATATGTCTTCCAATGGTTAGACTATTGCTAAAGGAACCCGCTCTGATACCAATTGTTGTAATGTTAGTAGTACTGAGAGGGGGAGTGAATCAATATTGTGCAATTTTAACTTTTTTCATTTTACTCTGATTTAAAACATATTAGCATTTATCGTTGCAAGCATTCATATTAGAGAGATACTCATCATAACAAAAACATTACAGATATATAAGTGAAGAACTTGAAATTGTTTTATAGATAAATGTCAATTTGTTGACAAATATGTTTTTGTGAGGACACCAATACTCTTATGAGAACCAACTCATAAACTTCAGGAACCAACCTGCAAATGAAAGAGGACATCAATCCTCTATCGAAACCAACCTAGATGAGGACACCAATCCTCTTGAGCACCAACTCAATAATTTTAGGCAACAACCTGGATGAGGGCACCAATCCTATCGAGAACCAACTCAATAATTTCAAGCACCAAACTGGATGACGACACCAATCCTCTTAAACTTCAACAAACAACCATGCAAAATTTTTGGTCTTCATTTAATTTTCGGTCCCCATTCCTTCTTTGCGCAGTTCATGATATATGAACTATGTACTTCTAACTTGCAATTCCATACCCCTTCTCCTTATCCAATCACCACACTTAGCTTGATTAGGGAATTTTTATTTATAGTGATTTATTCCTTAATAATTCGGCCATTTATAGATCGTGTTTGGTTGGCTCAAGTCCATCAATTATCCTTTAGGTTGAGCTACAAATCCCTCCATTGAAACCGATATTTTAACTTTCTTCTATCGCACATAATTACACATATAAGTTTTAATGCGCAAGGTCCATTCGATCATTTCTTCTTTTGATCTTTTCCTGTCGATCTATGATTTCATTTATCGGGACAATAGGAGTTCCTATCGAACCCCTAGAACCTTAACACTCATCCATTGTAATGTACCCCAAATTTCGCTTAAAAAAATATATATATATATATTGATAAAGAAAATAACATTCATAATTCGTTGAACCTTCGTGACACAAGAATATATCTCCTTAAAAATTCTAAGTCACTGTTTAAGCATATAAAAATTTCACTTTTCTAGACTAAACATCCTAAAAGGATCTGTGAGAGGTTTAATGTCCAAATAAAACTTACTGCTACTATAAAGTCATGGCATTTTCATTAGATTAACTCCTAATCTATGATATCATGGTATTGTACTTGGATTTCCCACATATGATCACATTGCTAAAGGTTAACTAGGACTAACAAGTCCACAGTATAAAGTCTATTTCACATATAATGAGATTACATCATACCCATGTTGACCATATCAAATGTTATAACCTATGATATGAAATTAAGGATTTACTTATGTAGAGTCTTCATGTAAGAAAAGTGACTATGATGTTATAACCCTAGCGAACTAGGAGACATAACCACTATAGAATATAGCCCTCGCGCTAGGGTGAACAACCTACCATAAAAACACTAACTACCATACTAAAGACCCTCCAAAGTATATGTTCACGAGTAGCATACGATATATAGTAGCAGTTATGTAAGAAGTTACCAGTGCGCAGTTAACAATCACTCAACCTTTTGGTTACCTGTCTACTATAGTAATTAAGTGACTTTGATGATAGGTTTACATGGACGCGAGGTTGGTCTAGACCTAGGCCAAATTTTGGTCTTGGCATTTACTCTAGGGCAAGTTCATTAATGGTGGACTGACCAACCTAGTACCCTCTAGGCCTGCCACTATAGAGAACTTTCCACTATGGGATTGACACTTCGGATAATTCACATGGCCAAGAGTGGGGTGGTGTACCCGAATCTCCTCCCCACCCTCTAGGGATTCGATATGCCATTACTCCCTTCGTAACTAATCTAATGAGTCTATTCCACTTGTTCATTTTCATGTTTATACTTTGCAACTGGTGTTAGCACTCGACCCTATGATGGTATTCGACCCTGGAGATAGTATTCGGCTCTGTGAATTATTCGAACTTGGAGATAGTATTCAGCTCTATGAAGTATTCGACCTTGAAGATAGTATTTGGCTCTATGAATTACTCGACCCTGGAGATAGAATTTGGCTATGTTAAGTATCCGCACGATACGGTAATTACTCTACTATCCCTCTATGACATCTTTAGACAAATTATTCTATGATGAAGTGTTGTTCCCTTGCGGTGGTGCTCAGTGTGAATCCCTTCTTGAGAAAATTAGATTCCTGTACAAAACCCTTTGAAAAGCATTCATTGTCTGGTGTAAATATACACTCTCTATGGAATACCCTCCGGGCTCCCTGTTTAGGCGACATATGATCTCTGCCAAAAGAAAAATCTATGTGTTTTAAATACAATGCAATCCCTGTGTATTATCTTCTCCATCTATACATTGAATATTCTTTGAAGAGTAGTTTTATTTTTCATATATAAACATGGCATAATTTATGTGGGTTTCCTCCTCTGTCTAAGTATCGTGTAATTCTCTGTGGAAACGATAGTCTCTATCTATAATTTATTTATAGGTTTTATCCTTCTTCTAAGCACCATGTAATTCTCTGTGGAAACAAAAGTCTCTTTGTATAATTTCTTTATAATACAACTACTCTTTGAAATATTTATTCACACGGGGTTTTCAGACTACACAGGGTAAGCCTTTGTCTAGGGTTACTATGTAAGGGGGCACCGAAACCTTCAAGACCTGGGTGAAGGTCGATGTTGAAAATAGCTAAGACAATCCAAGACTTGGTCGTTTACAGTTTCAAACTCTTAGTGAATATGTTTTCGAACTTCGTTACTTTCACTATGTATCGTGATTTCACTTTATAATTTATATGGCAAGGTGGAAGATCCTTATTCATCGAAAACAACGTTTATTTGCGTGAAAATCGTGGTTAAGACAGATCCTTATCGAGAAGGAAAATTACTCTATCTCTATTAATACCCATGGCTATTTCAATCTCGCCCTTTTTAATATTATCTCGACTATTATAATTTAATCTGTTTATAATTCTGAGATAGTTTTGCATGCGACAACTTTGTTTAAAATACAGGGTCTTCTTATCTGGTCATAAGCAAAGCATTCAGTCAAATTTCGTTCATCCGATGAATATTCATGGCACAAAATCGTAGGGTTTTGTTTAACACATTTAAAATTTTAAAGGAAAGATTCTCACTGGAAAACTTTGTACACTTAGATCGCCTCCTTTGCACCTCTGTGGTGTTTCACGATTTAACGTCTTAATGTGTTTAGTTCATATATATAATTTTTTCCAGTTTTCATTGTGTGTGTCTCTGTTACTATTTAAATTTGCATTCTTTCTTTATTGTAAGCCCTAACTTTGAAGAGATTTAATCCGTGCGAAAGAATAACTTTGTTTTTAGTACATTAGTCTCCTTACAACATTTTTTGGTCTCTTGTATGGGTTGGGTATTTGAACAATACTGATTGTTTGTGGAAAACATGTTCCTTGTGTTAGCACATAGGATGTATAGGTCTTGATGTCATGATATTATCCATCATAATAAGGATAAGCCCTCATGAGTCACACCTTGTTTTCTTTTGCATCATTACCTTCATAGGTCACACCTCCATGGTTGTACTCAAAGTATCCCCTTTTTCACTATAAATCCATTAAAGTGTGCAAGCTATGTTTGATTTAGCGCCGTAAACTGGCATTGCGAACTGGTGGAAGAAGAGGGTTGGAGGTTAGGCAGCTTGCAGGCAGCTCAGTGCAAATCTGAAATTACCATCACCAACCTCATAGCCATCAGGTACTCCATGAGATTTTTGTCTTGTTTGGAGGTTGGGAAAGGGTTTGGATACTTTATTTTCCTTTTGTGCTATGAATTGGCTCAGGTGCTGCGAATTGAGACAGACATTGTGGAATTCGTTGGGAATTTCCTGTAGAAGCTTCTTTTACATAATTGATTATAAATCCAAAACGGTGATGTGGGTTTCTTTGAAATATTTTGTGGAGGAAGATGATATCAGTGTTGACTTCCTGACCAAATTTCATCCTGACCCAATTTGGCATTTGAGAGAAACAATTAAAACAACATTGTGTTGTAGAATGTGTTGCCAACTCTCTATTTTGCATAGTTGTTGGATATTCACCTTGTTGGGAGGTTGCCACCTATCAAGGAGGGCTCGAATGACTTCTCATGGATCATTTATATGTCAAGGGACACTTTCACCTAAGTTTTATCTCCATTAAATACTTCAGGCAGTGAGTTGAAAACAATTTATTAATGACTTCCAACAATCTCCTGAAAATTAGCAGTTTGTTGGTTTTTGTCTCTTTGACTGTTGCCACCTATCTCCAAGGCCTAGAATCCAATGAAAGAGATGGGATTCGTCCTCCTAAGGATGTTTGGATGTTATTTTATATTTAATGGAGGGATATCTTGAGGAGGGGTTGGATTCATGATCCAAGAGAGGAGAGAGCTAGCGGAGCAGTTGAGTTGCTCATTTGTAAGCCTGAGGGCATGTTGTAATTAACATTTCTGCCATTAGAGATTCATGAGTTGTTTATCAAACTTTGTGTTATTTATTATCATTTTATATTGTCATATTTCTTGAATGGAATTGCAGGCATTGAAGATCAATGGGTGTTCATGAGGTAGGAGATTCATGAGCTGCAAATTATTTGTAGTAATTTCCTCTTTTCATGATCTTTGTTCTAGTAATCTTTTAAGTCATTTTTGCAAAGAGTATCTTTGCTTGATGATATTATTCTTTTTGTTATCTTTCCTATACATTCATCCATCAATTATATCTCTTTGGTCTGGTATGATATTGAGTTCCTTTGATCTATAGGATGTGTTGACTCCATGCCCAATGGAATGCTTTTGCTGACATTTGTTTCCCTCTCCTTTTCTTGTTCTTCCTTGTTGATCCACCCTTTTAAAATTGATTTAATTTTTTAGGTTCAAATGCTTGATGTAAATTACCTTTTTAGTGAATTTAATGAAACAAAGCCTACTCTGGTTTTGATGTATCAAATTTGACGAAATCTTGTTTAATGGAAGTTAGATTTCTTTTTTCCATGTTAATCTCTCTCACTCTGAAATTTTGTTGTCATTGAAGGATTCAAATGATGTTTTGTAGCTATATGAAAATGGATGTTTGATTGTTATATTGTTGTAGCTTTCTTAGAGTTTTTTTTTCTTGGATTTAAGAAGTTCTTGTATCTGAAGCATTTCTCTTCTTTGTCTGCTGGCATATCCTGAAGCTAGTGGTATATTCACTTCATTTTATTACTAAGTCTTCCTCTTATCCACACTAATCCTCAAAACCATGAACTAAGTTAAACAAGACCTCTTTTGTTGATGCACTTCATCTAGATTTTCCTGTGTTTAGACATTGTTGAACTGAGTTTTATCCATTTGACACCACATTTTAAGAATTATCTCATAAACATTTTGATGGGTACTCTACTTTCACTTTAGCGGTCAAAGTGTAACTTTCAATGCTAACACCATGATTCCAGTTTGAGCTTTTCTAAATATGTTCTCTATAATTTTGAGTTTAAATTTTTTATGATTACCATTGCTAATGCAAGTAATTAGTTCTCTCATGTTTATACATTGATGATGGGTCCCTTTTGTCTTGTGAGGGAGCCCATCAGATGGATCACTCATCCATCTTCCCTCCTGGGTCATGGATCATCTACCTTGCAAAGCAACAAAGACCCTTTAATCTTCAATCGTGATCTTAGATAAGTAAGATTTCACTCTTTTATTTAATTCATTCTTTAATGTTTGAAAAATGGAGATTTTCTAATGTTATTTCTTACTCTTTTGTAGGTTGGAAAAATAAGTGCACTTGGTGAAGAAGATTGACCGTCCATAAAAGGTATTTGAGTTCCAATTTTTCTTCGCTGGTCCATGTGCACTTGCAGACAGTTCAAGTAGTACTTTTAAGTCTTTGTTTAGACTAGTTATGGAGACTTTAGTGTTTAAGGAACTCAACTATAATATCTGATCTTAGATCTATTGACTATAACAAATATGTATTTCGTCAAGTGACCTATGATATAATGTATCTGATGTCTTTCTTGATTTAAATAGACATAGTGTGCAATGGTACTGTTGTTCTTTTACTCAGCAAAATAACATAAATGTAATGCAGTTTGTTTACATTTATATTATATACATACTCACTCTTAATAGCATACTCCTATAGATATTTTACATAGTGGCAACCCATACATACGATTATGGCTATAGAGTTCACTTCAACATATTTTCCTCTAAGTATAATTAACATAAGATATGGAATCCATTGTATAACATCTATAATAAAACATGAATAGCATAATATCAATAGTTTGAATACACAACTGAGATACATATCTGAAAAGGATGATGTTGGGAAACAAATGGAACAACCACGTTCCACCCAACCATATAACAAAACAACCACAATCACTTGTCTTGATCACCCCCTAGCCTGACCATGAGTCCATAAGGGTGAACTAAATTATCCTCCTTAGTTATAGTCACCATCAACAAATCAGAAGCATGCTTTGCCTCACACCATATGTGCTCATAACAACAAACAATTCTCAATATACAACATACTAAGCAACATCTTTCCTCCCACATGTGTTGTATATATTCTTGTGCCTAGGTATTTCCATTCCTTTCCCTCCTTGGGGAAATTCACAGCTTTACAGATCCCTGATTTTTAGGGGCTGCTAGTGGTCAAATTCAACTTCTTCCACTTGTAAAAATCATCTCTGAGGTAACTCAAACATGTTCCCCACTCATGGAGTCATGGTTAGTTATTTTTAACCTGGTTGTTCTATTTGTCTTCCATCATTTAATTTATTAAAAGTGTGTCTCATACATGTGTCCAATAAAAGAGGACAGTTGGGAAAGTAAAATATTTTCCCAACAGTCATCAAATAATTAATTACATAATCCAAAATTCCAAATTCGTATTTTCCATAAATGGCATACGAATTTTCCAAAAATGGAAATTTATTTCTAAATTCAACTTAGAATTTATTTTTCTAAAATTTGAGGATATTACATCCACAATCTGATCAAGGTTTCCATTTAATTTCAATCATCGATCTATGATCGTATTTGTTGGGACCAAAGTGATTCTGAAACACTCAACATTACCTCAAGTGTTGGATCATTTATCAATAGTTGGCATTCGTTCTTAGGGTCCACTTGTCAACTTCACTCTGACCATGTCCTCTCTAATAGGCAGTTGAAATCTACTAGCTACCTCGAGCTACGACTCACCAACATTATGTAAATTCTAGCACATGGGCCAATCATTATGCTCCATGTGGTGATGACTCGATATTTGACCTCATGTTGATGTCATCACAACTTACGTTCATGTTCAATGCTCTAAGTTGTAATTATGTTTGTACTTAACCCGATCTTCTTATGACACGTGTTCCAATTACTGTGTTACACGTGTACGTCAATTCTGACGTCACTCTGCTTCTTTGAAGTAGATTAACATAGATCCAACGGTTGATATGGATCTATTGTTGTCATTGTATCACTTATTTTTGTCAATATATATCCTAGATCACTCCTCGAAGTTCTTTCGTTAGTGTACCTTTGCACAATCTACTCTGAAAACTCGTACTGTGATAGATCTAACGATCCTCGCCGTTTGAAATCAAGGATTCCAATTTTGTTGCTCTCTCAAAATGCACATTGGTTGCCTCCTGTCATTCTAACTGTACGTTAGAAGGTCAAATGGTTACCACATTGATCTACGAACGATATTGCATCTTTCTTGCATGTCGAACGACGGTTCTGATTGCTCCTCATAGCTCTTTCATGGGAGCGTCGCTACTCAATCCACTCCAATGAGTATTTCTGAGATGAACGACTGAGATATACTTATTCAGATAGGTGGTTGTTGTTCTCTTTCAAAGTCCCTTCGTCAAAATTCCTATGTTGTTGCTAATAGAGTTTACTCCGACAGGGCCTCTCCAATGAATCGTAGAGATTCACTCACCATTATAAATCAATGGATAGGATGAAGACATACAATGCATTGGACCCATTTTTGTTTGATACAATCATTAGTTGACACGTGTCACTCCTAAGACACTCTGGCATCCACGCTAGCATCCATCTCATTCTGTTAGTTGAGCTATCACAATTTGTCATGCTCATGTCACGGATAATGTGGCACTGATGAAGTTATGACATCATCACTACCTCCATCTCTTGTTCGTCCATCGTGATGACTTGGTAGTTTGACACACGGCCTCATCCTTTCTTCTTACATGGCTCTGACATGACAACTAACTTGGCATCCAAGTTGGCTCACCATCACTTGGAGTTTCTCGTCAGGACTCATTCATTGATTTTACTTTGATGGATGGTCCATATCTCTTCATGATATTGCTTCGATGGATCAACAGTTCTTTTTGACTCATAGTTTATTTCATCAAAGTATCTTCAGACTTAGTCCCTTCGATGGCCTTTCCTGTGATGAAAAGTCCAGATTCACTCGAGATCTCTTCCGATTAAAGGTTAGATTTCACCTTTGGAGTACTAGAGTTGGATTATATGGTTGATAGAAGCTCTGATGGAGAGGTTCTGAAACACGTGTATTCTCTTGTTTTCAAGGTCCAATGGATGATCGATGAGAATCGTCGATCTGGTGAAGCTTTGCCTAGATGTAATATGTGCAATCGATTTGTTCTTCAATAGAATTTTTACTACGATTTTCTATCAAACATTGTGTTGTTCCATCAACCACTACGTTGGTTTATCACTACAAATTTATATCACTGCATTGGTCTGCAAACACTACATTTTTTTATCAACCATCTATTTGGTCCTTATTCCTCTGCTTCACTCCTACAATCAGCACCATCCTTGGCATTATTGACATCAATGAAAATATGCTCAACAAAAAAATTGTGGCAACCATTTCATAAGTAATGGAGCACTTTTTGGACTCACATGGTGTCTATGTCAAGATCCCATTACTATGATACCACATTTTGACTAAATGTTTGATTTTTTTCTCATTCTTGATTTAGATGTTGTTTTGCATTTTGCTCTAGATCTTGTATAGGTCATATCACACAATCTAGGCATTGGATTTTTGTTATTTTTGGTATGTGGATTCCTTAAATTGAAAATTATATCCCTAAAAAAATTACGCATATATAGATCATCATTTTTTAGAAATGGGTTGTTGTGGTTTGTTGGCTTAATTAATTCACTTAAAACATAGTTGGGAGAGTCATGTTTTGAGATATCATATGGGTATATTTTAAAAAATAGTTTTGTACAAAATAACTCATTTTTATACAAAATATCCCTTGAAATATAGTTTCTAAGATAGTTTGAATCACTCAATTTATATAACAAATGAAAAATATATGACCAAAACATTGACTCGATGTAGAGTAGGCAACTTAGCAACAAAGTTAGGACAAGCACTTTTTGGATGCCTAAATGGATAGATATTTCAAAAATATTTTTATGGTGCATTCTAATATGAATATAGTTTAAAATTCTATTTGAATCACTCCAATTTGATATTATACGAGAAATTTATGCCCTAAATACTAATTTCCTATCATAAATATGCACTCCTAAAATGGTGTTGTATAGTCTGTTCATTGGCACATTTGACCCATAAATTATTCTTGTATTCAAAACATGTTTATAATGGAGATACATAAATGAATATATTTTCATATCTAATTTTAATCATATCAATGTGTCATCAAATGAAAAAATTGTACTCAAAATAGTGAATGTTGGTCTATGCAGGAATTCGAAAAAAACTACATCATGTAGATTGTTCCTAAGAATATTTGGCATATCATATCATGGAATTTTCAAAAATTGTTTATAATATAGATATCCCTATGAATATAATTTCATTTTTCTTCTGAATCACTCCAATTGGGCCTCAAACAAATATTTTATCAACAAAATATTGTCGGGTAGGCTAGGTTGGCCACCACTCCTAAACAAGTAAAAAATGAATTTGTTTTGTTTATCTTCCCTTGGATCTATTTCATATGTACTATTTGTGATTCTTTTTTCTTGAAAGAAGAAATCACATAGACTTCTCTTCTTCCCTGGTCTCACCTTTAATTGCAAATAAGTAATATTTTTTTGTAGGTCATCGAAGGACCAAGAAGTTCAATTTATGAACGAGTGATTTTGAAGACAATTTTTGAAAAGTTCATATCACCATGCCATCCAATGAATAAAAATTGAAACATCATGTCATTTTGAGTCCTTAAATGAACCATGTTTGAAGTTCAAGTTTCTAGGAACTTGTTACAGAATTGTTCCAATTGTTGGGACTTTTTATCAAAATTGTTGATGGATGGTGAAAGAGATAAATGAAGAATTGATGTGACGATCAAGAGAATACAAAAGTAAAGAGAACTTAATCACAATTTCTACATAAACCATGCCATTTATACCGATCAATTCTTCAATCTGATCTTATATTCCTCATGCTCATTCATGAGCACCACGATATGCTCATGAAGTTTATTCTTTCCACCTTAAGAAGATTAGAGGGAAAATGCATGTTGAAGTCAATGAAATTTATAACCTTAACTTCAAATCACTTATTTCCTCCACCAAATTCCCACTCCACCCACACCTAGCCCACTCAATAATGTAACCCATCCTTCTTACACTGCTAAGTTCCCTAGTTATCATATTTTCCTTCATCAAAATAAAAAATATATAAAAATGAAAATAAATAAATAAAATTATGATGTTGAAAACCTATTTTCACTACTAAATTTGAACGTGTTTGCGACGAAGTTTCATTGGAATAGGGTCGTTGTTGCAACCAAGATTTTTTTTTTTGTTCGTCGGGCTAGTGACCACACATGGATCTTCGCCAGTCTAGCGACTGGGAAAAGAAGCCTATTCACAATAGGGAAAAGTTACAATTCATTGGTCCATCGACCAAAATTAGTCAGTTTAGCAACCAACTTTAGTCACAAGCCTTGCTAGCATCTCTAAGGAAAACATAAACTTGGTCACTCTAGAGACCATAATTAGTTGGTCTAACGACCCACTTTAGTCACAAGCCTTGCTAGCATCTCTAAGGAAAACATAACCTTGGTCACTCTAGCGACCATAGTTAGTCGGTCTAGCGACTAATGTTAGTCGGTCTAATGACCCACTTTAGTTGCAAGCCTTGCTAGCATCTCTAAGGAAAGCATAAACTTGGTCACTCTAGCGACCATAATTAGTCGGTCTAACAACTAATATTTGTCGGTCTAACGACTAATATTAGTCCCAAGAGTGACCAAGACAACCCTGGCAAACTTAGTCAAGTGACCAAATGGCTATACAAGCGACGAACAGGTTTGTTGCTAGAGCGACTAAGGTTGGAGTTTTTTTTTAAAAAAAATATGCCATTCACACAGGAATAATGTTGGGGTTCTGTTAGCGATCAAAAATCACTTGCTAATATTTCCCAAGTCACATGATAAGAGGATCATTAGGTAGAAGATTTATTTTTAAATCTTAAAGTTTTAGAGGTTTTGAGAAAGGCTCAAATTCACATTTCTTATTTGGTAATTTCTTGGATGTTCTGCAATTCTACATTGTTCTACAATGTTGCCTTGTACTTGTTTCAAGGTCTGGGTCACTTGTTTTTCTTCTTCTTGTGCACAAAGAAGATGATCTTCGACTGCATCATCTAATCGACGGAGTTGGGCTGGATCATCCCCCAACTCTGGTTCTCTTGATGACAGGGGTGCAGTGGACATTGCGCAGCTGGACTGAAGGGCCTGTTGTACCCCTCAAAACTAGACCTTAAATCTGTCATACATTTCCTCTTGGTTAGATTATTCTTTCTCCATGATTTCTAGTGAAGCGTCATTGAGGGCTGCTATGATGAAGTTAAAGTCATCAGTAGTAAGCACAGTCTTCATCTTGGTCACGGTGGCTCTCGATTTCTTCCAAGAAGAAGGTTTCAGGGGAAAAACCTTCCTCTTCTTCAGGGGATCGGTCTCATCTCTCGAAGGTGTTACTTCGCCTTGCTTCTGTTCATCTCCTATTCCATTCATTTCTTCCTCCTCACCCCCTCGATCAAGTGATACTAAAGAAGTCTTTCCTAAGGCACTGCTTAGATCTTGGACCTCTTTAGTCTTCTTCATTTTGTTGGGTGCTGGTGTATCATGCATAGTTTCTTGGCTATCAAGGTCGGACATCTCTCCCGGGTCTTCTGGAATAAGGAGGCATGTCAACAAGTCCTTAATGATCTCCTCAAGATCCTCTTCCATGAGCTTGTAGTATGAATGCAATTGCTCCTTATGTTCATCGGCTCATGTTGTAAGGTATATGAAGTGTTGATCTACGTAGAACTTCATCAGAGGTCGAAATCTCTGTAAGGTGTTCAGATTCATGTGAGGTTCTTCTTCTATGGCTCTCTTCAGTTGAAGGTACTACATATGAAAAACATCGTTTGACTGCAACTGTTTGTTCATATCACTCGAGTACCAAAGGGTAGTGAACTTCACAGCAAGTGGCTCAAACAGTTCAATATCCGGGAAGGTCGCACCTTCCAGCATCTCCCAGGAAACAAAGGCGATAAGGATCAGGAGCCACCTGAAGTGGAACTCATATTCCTGATCCTGTGCTTCATGGAATTCTACATCCTGCTGATTCACCAGGTACTTCACCCAGTTCATCTGTAAACCTTCTACACACTTTCCTGCGACGTCAACAACAAAGTTTGTGACTTGCGTAGGTATGTTCTTCCTTACTAACTTTCCTACAATTAACTGACAGGAGAGGTGCATTGCACCATTCTGGATGGAGCCTACCTTGTAGCCTCATGTTCCCTTTTTGACATCGACATATGTATTCTTGATTTTCTATGCTAGTGCACAATTTGTGGCTTTTCCTGGATAGAACTCCTATGGATCAGGCCCTTGCATACTCAATCTTTTGATCCTATGGATCAACATCGGGTCGACTGTGATACATTGTTCTAGCCATAAGTAGCCACCATGGTAACATGAAAGTAATAAATTGACCTAGGCATTGACTTCTTGGTGCCTTCCAAAGTGTGGGATTTTCATGACATTTAACAAAGTGGACTGTGCGAGGTTCATCGTCCACGACTAAGGGATTATCTTTGAGTTCTTCCCCTTCATCATGGTCATGTATTTATACGGGGAAAGTATACTGTAGTTCTTGCGATCTCCGAGGTTGAAGTCACTAAAATTCAACGATGTGATCTTGTCTTGCTACGCCCGAACTATGTGTATCCCCTTCGGGAGGTACGCAATAACCATGGTGTACTCAAATTCTCTTGGCACACTATCTCGACTGACTACCCTGGCCAGAGGTGGGATGTAATCCGACAATATGGTCGGGATTAGCTTCACATTGGCTAAGTAATCTATATGTTTGGTTCTCTTTTCTATTGATGGTTGGGATGATCCGGCTCAGCGAGCAGTCGACGACAATATGGTCAGGATCAGCTTCACGTTGGCTAAGTCATCTCTGTGTTTGGTTCTCTTTTCTGCCGATGGTCGGGATGATCTGTCTCTGCGAGAAGTCGATGGAGAGGCTTGCAGTCCTCTCGTCGATGACGCTTGAATACTTGCATACATCACTCTTTCAAGCATTACTCTTTTAGTCATTAGGTCAATAAGAAAATTTTCGACAATTTTCTCTACAACTCTAAGCTCGTCCGACATGCATGCTCGTGGTTGGATATATCGTGTCAAAGAGTAACTATTCAATGAAATAGGATAGAAGGCACTAATGCAGTGGTCACTGTGCGAAATCAACTATGTTGTGAGCTCTGATAGTCACAATTGCAAAAAGGGTTCTCGTTGTGTGGCACAACAAGATAAATAAATAACTCGATAATAGATCTCTTGCAACAGGGGAGAATCCTTCATTAACTCAGTTTTTTCTATTGTGGCATGGTCCCAACAGTCTAGTGGAAAAATTTCTAACCATAAATGTCTTTCTACCCGTTCGGGTCGTTGGTCGAATGGTTATACTGTTCCAACAAATATATTTCTTCTCCATGGCAAAGTTCCATGTGACGTTGTTTTCATATTCCGACAAAGCTCCAATTTTGCAAATTTTCCTTCTACAAAGCTCCCTCGGGAACCTTATGTAACTTTTCAATCTTAGTTGTCTTCTTACTTAGTTTTCTAGCCTTTTTTCCTGTGAGCTTCGTCTCAGAATTCCTTTTTCCATTTGATTCTTATCTTCTTTCGGTAGAGTAACTTCACACTATTGAGGTTCCTTCCTACAAATCAAGGGTAATACTTCATCTATACTTAGAATAGGTACTTCAGTATTTTGTGGGTCTTCTAATGTTCTTCCAACTTTGACATCCAAATCTCTGGTTTGAAATAGCGTCTCTTCGTTCTCCTGTTCTTCAATCAAGTGTGCAATCCTCCTAGTCATAAAATCTTTTAACTCTTTCTTATTTTGTTCTAAGACTTCTTCTTCTTTCCTTCTTGCGTGATCTTTTTCAATCCACGGTTTTCCTAATAACATAGCAAATGGAGCGATGTTCACAATAAATTTAACAACTTCAAATTCTTCCTCTGTCAAAGTTCCATTAGCACTCATAGATATCTGGGTAAGTCTTCCACATAGGGTTATCATCTTTCCTCTGAATAATCATATTCCTCCCAATGAAGGAATCATAGAAGGCTTTCCTAGAATTTCCCAATTTCTTTTGGTCATAATATTCACCTGTGTTTCCTCATCCAGAGCACAGTCAATGTCGAAGTCTCCTATTCTTGCTTCAATGCATTATTTTTCTTTAAAGACCTCTGATAAACTAACATGTCGGTGGTCATTCAGGGTTTCTTTCATCTGTAGCAATATTTTTTCTGATTCTTTTTGGGGTTCTGTTATAATCCCAGTTTCTAGATCTACCTTAAGGTTTTATTGGTTCATATTCATTCTTTCAACCTTAGCAATCATTCTAAGGAAATCCAAAACTTCAAGGTCCATAGCTTTGCAACATAGGCAACTAGGTTTTCTACCAAGGCATTCTTTAGTGAGATGTCTCGGTCTTTTGCAACTATAACAAAGGGTTAATCCTCTCCTTGTTTTAAATGATCCCCAGCCTCTCCTATACTGCACGCTAGGATCATGGTAGCTAACATGTAAAAAAATATTTCTAGGATCCTGCATCCATTCGTTAGTCCAAACATTCTTTCTATGCATAGGTATAACATATCTTTCACTATTCTTATCAGATCTACTCATATCAAATCTTCTTTCTTCTATTAGTGCCCTAGTTTTCAAGCTAGGATAAATCTTATCAAGCATACCTAGATCCATACTTTAGAAACAAAAATTTCCACTAATCTTATCTTCAATAGAGCACAAAGCTTCCAAATCTTAAAAAATTTCACTATTCTTACCTTTATCAAAGAACAAAGCGTTCAGATCTTACCTCTTTTCTTTAGATTGTACTTATTTCTTTAGCATAGAGATTCACAAATCAAGTAGAATACTGCACACTAGAGCGACAGATTTATGCACAGAGCTTTCACAATTTCAGGTCAGGTCTTTGCACAAAGATTCTTTTCCCTCAGTTCCCAGCAATCACAGCTTCAGGTCCTAGCAACGAAACCATTTGTTGGCACAGGGGAATACCTAGGTTTCAACGCTGCAACAACGCACCAACAAAACCTTAACTACCGACCCTTTCAGAAACACCTGCGAAGTAGATGAAGTCTCACCCGAGGTAGAGGGAGGGGTGGTTGCAGGACTCCAGTGTTTGCAACCTTAGCTGGGACACAGATCTTTGATTCTAATCACTTAACAAAGAAATCAACAATTATATTTATCAATATTAAGTTCTTAGTTACAGCGTAGTTAAACCCTAATCACAACACAACGCAGTGGTCAACCAAATCTGGCATCTAGCAACACTTAGCATGCCGAACAGATCAAATCTTGACGTATTCAACACTAAGCACATGTATATAAGTCATATCTAACATCCATCCATATTCCTCTATGTTAAAGCACTAAGCAAGTAAACATATAAAGACATCAATACATTGCACAGAGAAAAGAAACATAGCATGTATGTGGTTCACCCCCACCCTGGGGCTACGTCCACCACCTCTTCTCTTCTTTATTATCTTGGATCAAGCTTCTTACAAGCATAGAGCATCCAATTTCCACTCCGTAGAGGACATGATATCTACACACCTCGCTAGATCCTCCTTCCTTGCGTTACAACACCAAGCTTTCCACAATTTGTTACAACCACTTGCACTTAGCTCTGCAAGTCTCACACAGTATGCACAAAGCATCTACAATCCATACTTATCACTTAGCCCAATATCACACAGATATGCTCTTCCTTAGCACTTAGTACAATTTGCAATTGCTACCTCTCACATTGCCTAGACATCTATTTATAATTTACAAAATAGGCCTAAACATGGGTAAACCCATGGGCCGACATCCCATACCCGTTACATAATCCCAAATCCCAAAAAGGGGCCGAGATCCCACAATCTCCACTTGGTATTGTGCTCCGCCTTCGACATCTTGTCGAAGTCCCAAAATTAGGTCAAACATGACCAAGAATCCTCAAAACTTGGTCAAGGGCTAGCAGACAACCATGAAAATTGAGTTTGAAATGACTAATTTAGGAACGATGAAATAATTTCTAGGAATTGAAGTAAATCAATCTAAAGATGGTATTTTTATTTGTCAAAATAAGTATGCAAATAACATATTGAAAAGGTTCAGGATATTGAACTGTAACACCAATTGCAACTGGCACAAAACTCAGCAAGAATGATGAGGGGTCATGTGTTGATCTGACTTTGTATAAAAAAATGGTTGGAAGTCTTATGCATTTTACAGCAACAAGACCTAATATTAAGTTTGTTGTAAGTTTGATTTCTATATTTATGGAGACTCCAAAGAGAATTCGTTAGCAAGATGGAAAAATGATCCTATGATATGTTATTGAAACAACCAATTATGGTGTTTTGTACACATCAGATTCAGATTTTAAGTTGATCAGATATATTGATAGTGATTTTGCAGGTAATGTAGATGAAAGGAAGAGAACATCAAGACATGTGTTCATCTTTGGATCAGGAGTTGTATCTTGGGATTCAAAGAAGCATCCCATTGTGACTTTATCATCTGCTGAGGCAAAGTGTGTTGCAGAAACAACAATTTCATGTCAGACTCTATATATGGGAAGGATTGTGACTTAGTTGTTGCATGAACAACAAGAACCAAATCATATTTTCTGTGATAATAAATCAGCCATTGCATTGTTATGTGATCATTTTTTCCACAAGAAAACTAAACATATTGATACAAAATATCATTTTATTCGAGAGTTGATAAAGAGCGATGAAATTTCTGTAGAGTTTTACAAATCAGAAGATCATTTTGCAAACATGTTTACAAATGCCTTAGCAAATGAATTATTTGAAATTCATAGAAAGAACATTGGGGTTTGTGAACTGTAATATTGCAGTGCTTTTCTTTTGGGTTAAATGATTATGGGGGAGAATGTCATAAAATTAATCATTCCACCTCCCAAAAGACGTGTTATCTTAGTTGATCGAATTTTAAAGAGTTACCACCCCCCATAAATTAATTTCCAGTGCCTTGACCTCTTTATTTATTTAATGAGCAAAGAATTATCACCGCCACACCGTTTCATTTTTTACTTATCGAATTGCAAAGGGGAAATGAACCATTAATGTTCTGGAAAAACAAAATTTGACTTACTTATAATTGTATCAATGTATATACATCTATGTAATCTTGATTTTAATATAGACGAGAAGAAATATAAATTGACAGAGAGCTCTGAAGAGTATTAACATTTTGTACTCTGTTTTTGTTTGAATCTGAGTTTGTAAACTCATGATAAGGTTTGATAAGGTCAGATTTATAACAGAGTAATTTATTTTGTTGTAGCCTGCATAATTTGTTATATGTTTGCATGCATGCAGTGTTTTGTTGTAGAATCTTATTAAGTTTTTAGTATAGAGTTATTGGGTGAATTTATCGTTCCATGGAATGATTCTGTGAAGTTATTTTGTTGTTGTAACATGAGTTTTTAGTTTTTTGTTATAATTTTGTTTTACTGCAAAGCCATTTTACTCTCTGCTGAAACACTTGTTAAAAAAATTGTTGTAGAACACCTGTTAAAAAAGTTGTTATAGAACAGAGTATCAATCTTTGTGTATGATGTAGGAGTGGTTCACTTAAATTTTTACTACAATAGCTCCTTATTGTTTGTTTAAACACATGTTGAAACACGTCATTAAAATACCTAATAAAACAGTTGCCAAAACACCTAGCTGTAGCTTACACCTGTTATTACATGGTGCGGAAACTCACTCATGTAATAATCGTTCATTCTTATATGAAGCACTCCCCTGCATCCTTCAAAAGTCAACAATAGAGAGACAAGGTAACTCGTGAAGTAATTTCTATTAAGGAAGAAACAAAAGAAGCGGAGAATGGTGAAATGTCTCCTAAAACCCCAATACGAGTCCCCACTAGATGAAGAGGATGCCCATGCAAAATTTAATCCTCAAAATATTGGCCAAAGTAAATCTTAAGAAGGGCCGTTAAGATTTTTCCTTGGTTTTTGCTAGCTCCGACGATGAAGCCTAGGAAATAGGTACTTCCCAGGTCCAAACCTTGGTTTTCGACGTCCAGGACGAGCTTGATGGAGATGGAGAAAACACAGACGTTGAAGCTTCTGAAGACTATATTATCTTGTTGCAGGGAATTATTATAGAGGAAAGAGGCGTGGTGTTTTGGAAGAAAACCCTAGTTTTTCTAACAGCGAGAGTGGTGCCAGTAAAGATGTTCGACAGGGGTTTTGTTTATATCTAGCTTTTGAAATCCGTTTCTTGGGTTATCAACAATGAGGGAGTTACAATTAAAGAGTTGATTGAGAATCATCTGAATTATAGTCTCACTTCGGATCCTGGATAGTGTCTCCACTAGCTTTGATCATGGATAGTGTCTCCACTAGCTTTTTGTTATAGTGTCTCCATATATATTGGATGAAATACCTCGGAATAAAATCAGATGCCTCTCAACTTGGCTGTCAGATATGCTGACATTGTCAATTTGTTTTGTGTTACCGGATGAATTCTTGCCAAGGACAATTACACGTCTAGAAGATATTTTTCAAATCAATGTTTTACTTTCCTTGTTTACTTTGTTCCAGATGCATGCATGATACGTTTATTATGGAAGAATCCACCAAAATTATATGCTTCAGAATGGTTGTACCACATTGTTTACAGGTTGCGGTAATTTTAAGAGTGTTGCATGATTATGACTATGAAGAAAGCGATGAGGTTGTTGTCGAGGCCAATGATGAGGATGTCAATGCTGCAAAAGATGATGAGGATGATGGTGGCACTAAACATGCAAATAATGCCCCTAGAATGCTGGATGTTTAGGACGATGATGATAATGCAAACAATGGGGATGACAACTATACAAGGAAGCGTAGAAAAGAAAAGAGAGGTATTTTGTTACGATGCAACAACCATCTAGTTAAACGTGAAAGAAATTGTCAATTATTAACAAT
This sequence comes from Picea engelmannii, assembly GCA_009831015.1. NCBI lineage: Eukaryota > Viridiplantae > Streptophyta > Pinopsida > Pinales > Pinaceae > Picea > Picea engelmannii. Next base: position 92,735 of record ML807900.1, read on the forward strand.
ATGTGGTTGTGACGATGTGGGGGAGAATGACCACCGTTGAGGTTTACAATTTGGAGAACCTACTCATGGAGATTACAATGGGAAATTTTTCCCCATTTTTATGTTTAACTACACTCACCAACAAAGAATGACATATATAGAATGATATCTGCTTGTAAAATTTGTGTCTATCTGCAACAGAATTTGGCATTTGTAGCATAACATGTGGCAATGCATTGGTGATTTTCCTCATATTCAATTTCTCATATGTTTAAATGGAAACTATGGGGACCAATGTACATGACAGAGTAAAAATATTAATGGAGATTTCTTTGGCAAATTGAAGATTTGAATTTGTAGAATTCCAATTGATTTCATGCAATGGAAGGTTCCTAGAAAGGCAACAGGAGTGGGACGTCCACTTTCTTTACCAACATGTGAAAAGCCAAGGAATGAAATGGACTACGATCTGGAAGAAAAATTCTCATTAGGTGGCTCCATGCAAATGAAAACATAACTTTTATTTTTGTGATGGATGCCATGGTTAGAAGGGTTGAAGGTAATCGTGGTTTGCAGCACCTAGGATTTGCTTAGCAAGAAGCATTTAATTAACATTGAAGGACATATATCTTTTATTTTTCCATGTGTGCAACGGTTTGATAATATATAGAAATATTCTATATACGGCTTACGATATGATGTGAAAGGAAATAAGGGAATAAGCATATTGTGAAGTTATATTTTTGGATGATAGTTCAAAATTGTTTGAAAGATCAATAGTCATGTAAGGTCCTTGTGTTTAAGTCTAAATATCCTAAAATATTCATGAAGTCAAAGGTCAAGACCACTTAAAGCCATGTTATATGTATAATTAAGTGAAGTTGAAATTTGGAAATTGTGGGTGTAAAAGAGCCAATGTAATTTCAGAGTCAAGTCTAAATGTGGGTGAAGTTATGTGATGAAGTTTTTACTTTATGTAATAAAGTCGATGTCAAGTTAATGGTGAATGTCAAAGGCAAATTGAAGTCATGGAGCATATAGAAAATTTACATGTTGAGAGTCAAAGTCAAATTAAATTGAGAGTCTAGGAAATGTTTAATAGTGAAGAAGGGTGCATGATCATTTTTCCACCACCGTAACAAATGATGTCAAGTCATGTCATAAGTTGAAGTCAATTTGAGAGTTTGGAGTAAAAAAGTAAAGTAAAGTTAAAGTCAATAGAATTGTCAAAGTCAAGTTAAGTCATGTCATTGGTGCATCAATTAAGTTTGTCAAATCATAGTCATAGGTTGTCTTGTTGGTTTGTTCGCAACCCAACAAGAAATATATTTTGTAAGCATGCAATTACAAATCCACGAAGGAGATTACAAGTTTCTTGTTGGATGGAGACGTCCCACCTACAGGAAGCAATTGTATGCAGGTATAGTTTGGAAGATTCAAATGAAGAAGAGAAGAAGACTCCATGAATGAACTAGACAAATAAAGAATGACGAAGAAGTAGATGACAGAAGACAGAGAAATGCAAGAAAAAGAGGATTGCTGCAGAAAGAGAAAATGATGAAAACTTCAAGTGACAAAGAGATTTGTGGTAGAACCCTACAACAAGAAAGCTATAACAAAGAGAAGAACAACTTCCAGCTGCGGTTGGGTAGAATGTTTTTGAGCCAACTCCACAATCATGATGTTGGTAGAGTTGTTTAGAGAAAGGAGAAAGTGAAGCTCTTGAGAGAAAGTGAGAAGGTGTAGAAGCGTGCAGCTATGGTGGCTAAAGAGCAGAGGAAGCTCAAAAGGTTCTAGAGGAAGGAACCGGAAGGATACCAAAAGATCAAACTGAGATGAAAGCTTGATGAGGTATTAGGTAGCAAGTGTGGAGGATTTCTATAGAGGAAAAACAATCTGCATCTCATAGTGAGCATGAAGAAGCTCACGGAGGAGGAGAGGAGAATGACTATAGATATTCAGGAAAAGGGTTCAAAACAAAACCACAACAAAGAAAAATAAGACATAAACTCTATGATAGAAGAAGATGACAGAGGGACTCCTATGTGTGAACAAAAGGAACAAGAGGTGAAATAAAATGATAGGGACAAGGATGCAAGAAGCAACAAAGACAGACACAACAAAACATCAGAAGTAGAGCGACGGAATTATGAAGAACAAAGAAGAAAGAAAAGAAAGGTATTGTGTGTTTTGAGATGTAGACTAAGACCATTACAAAGTGGCTTTTAAAGCACCATTAACTTAACAAAATTATGGGTATTACATGCTTAATCGGACTTACATTAGGTACACACAATTTCATTTATACAACCATTAAGACTAACACCATCATTAATACATTATTCAAGGACCATTAAACGTGATATAGGAGCATGGCAAACACCGTTATAGTTAAGCCAGAAACCTAGGAGGATGATGATGTTGATGATGATGATGATATAGGGGAATAACAGGTACATGTATGCAGATTCATGATGGAAGAATGGTTGATGAACCATGTACCAGAAAGGGTTTCCTAGAGAACTAACGGATACAACGGTTGGCAACCCATATATTCCAATAGATACTACTGATTTAAGGGACATGAAAGAATAATTCCTATTTGTAATGATTAATAATATGATTATTGTAGTCTGGTATACTTAATCTAGAAATTCTAGGTAGGAATAAGAGATGGAGAAAATTTAGTGAATATAGGGATGAAGATTGTTGAATAAATTTCTCAATTACCATGCATTCATTATGGTCACCTCACATTATATAAAGGAATCATCTGTACTTTAGTGTAACATTGGGAAATGATTTTTAACAAAATTCCCCTTCTCGGGATCGGAGAACATATCTCCCTAATGTCTGTGTTTTTATTTTCGGTTGTGCCTCTGATCCTATTCATAGAGATTCGAAGGCACTGTGTGCATCTTCCTCTACTAGAGTTGGAGGTATCACTACATAGGTGGAGGAGGAAGGAATTACACTCTTTTTATGTGTTTTTGGAGGAGGGAGGAATTACACTGTTTTTATGGGTTTTTGTTTGTGTAGGCTTAAGCGAAAATGAGTTGTGGTTGCTCCCACTTCAGGCCTATTGAATTCATATTTTGAATAGTTTAAGAGATGGATGCTCTCTTACAATGTAAATACAGTTCTCATGGAAGTTGTAGTGTCTGTGCAAGAGCATTGACATCCTCTCTAGTTTGTATATGATGATTCTTCTTATTGCAGTGCGTTTTTTCTTATGTCATAGAAAGCTCGCCACCATTTAAAAATCATTCTTTGAAGACGTGTATACCCATGATCTGAAATGTTTACTGTAATAGGCATTCAAGCTAATGCGAATAGAGATCTTGCTCAGTTGGAATTCTGTGATCCTGATAAAACGGTGCAGGACATGTTCGTTCTCATTCTTTCAAATGGCTTCGTATCTAGCACCAACTAAAATCTGTTTGGTATACTCTTTAAAGCACTCCTATATATATGTGAGGGGTACCCACGCAGAGTAAGCTAATTAAACATATATATGTCTGTAAAAATAATTTATATACATATATAGATTATCAAGTAAATAAACAATGTGAAAATGATTTTTATATCGAATATAATGTGTGAAAATGATTTTTATATTAAATTTAATGGTGTGAAAATGATTTTTATATTAAATTTAATAATATTAACGCACTAAATTGTGAATAATTCCATTTACAGTTTCGGAAAAAAAATGTTGTAAAGCATTTTTCACCAGTTTTTTAATTTTTTTTCACTTGAGCAATGTTTGAACGGATAAATGTCGAAACTTAGTCATTAATCCATCACCACAAAGTGTGAGTGTTCATGGGTCGATTACTCATCATGACAAAGTATTAAGATTTATTTTTAAAAAATTAAAATTATTTCAGTATTGATTTCATTTATTTTGATTCCAAGAAGGATTAAAAAAATTATATAAAGTTGTTGATCTAAAAACTTTCAATTAAAATTAAAATGTAAATAACTTTGTTGGATTATTTTTTAATATATAATAATTTCATTTATTTTGATTCCAAGAAGGATTAAAAAAATTATATAAAGTTGTTGATCTAAAAACTTTCAATTAAAATTAAAATGTAAATAACTTTGTTGGATTATTTTTTAATATATAAAATTAAACTATATGTATCATTCAAATCAAAATTACATAATACTTTACTATCTTTTTACAAACTTTCAATTAAAATTAAAATGTAAATAACTTTGTTGGATTATTTTTTAATATATAAAATTAAATTATATGTATCATTCAAATCAAAATTACATAATACTTTACTATCTTTTTACAGTTATTATCTGCTATATAATAATTTATCCATCATTTTGCAATTACTATTTGTATTTGTTATATAGTACTTTATCCATCATTATGCAAATATTATTTGTATTATTTATTTTCATTTTAAATATTTTTTAATTATAAAATTTTATTTATAAGTATTTCTATGTGAACTAGTTATATGAGTTTTTTTATATACAAACAAAAGACTTTCTATTATATATATATATATATATATAATTATGTGAATTAATAAATATTTGTATTATTTTGTTTGGATAATTAATCATTAATATATATTCATATGTATAGAATTAATATGAAATAATATGATGATGATGATTAAAGTTCATTGAGACCAATTGGTTTATTGGACCTTAAGAAAGTAAGATATTACTTAAATTTTTTTAAAATTGTGTTTCTATGCTCTAAAAGCATTGAGAAAAGTGTTCCAATATCACTTTAGTTTTGATCCCTTGGGAGATAAGGAAGCTCTCTATTGTGACAAATATTTTTAAATTGACATCTAATATGGGTATTTGAAGGGAAATCTAAGAGGAAGTGCGTTCTTTTCATCTTCTTTAGTGTCACAAAGATGAAAATTCTTTCATCCCATAGTGTTTTGGGAGTTGTCCAATTCCTAATTTCACTATGTAGTTTGTGATAGTTTATTGTTATTTTAACAATGTTGATTTTCTTCTTTACACTTCTCAAGTTTGAGAGTTAATTTTGATCTTCTAAATTAGGGTTGACCACCTCCTTGTAGTATCTCAATTTCTTTTTATCCACTAACTCTTTATCCGAGGTCATGTTCTCCTTAAATTTAGAAGTGATAATATTTGTAATATTATCCATATTCTACATGGTGGCTTATTTTTGTATTCCCCAATTATTTATCCAAGATTTTGCATACTTATTCTATCCTCCCTTGAGTCATTGGTGGTTTTGGTAGAGTTTGAAGCAATTTTGGGGAGCCTCTTTTCATCCATGTTGTCTGGAATGTTATTGTACATTAGGCATATAATCATAGCAATGATTTCGATAGCGAAATACTTGTTTCTATGAGGAGGATATGATGGGGTGTATTTCACTTAATTTTGAGATTATAATCTTTAAAATTATGTTGGATATGTTCTATCTTTCGCCAAGATTCTCTAGATATATTGCAACCTCAAACTTCACATCCATATAAGATAACTAGGGTGTCGAGAGTGTGAAAGAGGAGTTTTTTAATCCCAAATCCAAAGATCTACTTATTTACAATTGTTTTTGAGCCCATAATAAGATTTCCACTCTCCATTTATCATTTTTTCAATACTATAGTTCCAATTGAGCTTCTGTTGGATATCAATTCCAAGATATTTGTATCAAGGCACTTCCTCCACTTTCCTCCAAGCTATTGTTGTCATAAACACCACAAGTATAGTAGGTTATCCTTTTGGATTTAATTATCATAACCTTTTTTTTGTCAATGTTCATAGTCATCCCCATGCTAGAACATAAATCCTTGAAGAATGCTAGTTGTTGACCTAGGTCATAGGGACTCTTAGTCATAAGAACAATATCTTCAACATAAATAAGGAGGAGGATGACTATACTCTTAGAGTCAGGGAAACAAGCCGACATCCTCCAAAAAATCTTCTAACTTATCAATATAAATGTTGAAAAGGGTAGGGGATAGGGAACAACCTTGCATGATTCCTATATTACAATTAATTCTTATGACCACCATTTAGTGTTCTTAAAATTGACAATAATTTTCTCATATAACCTTATTGCAACAGTTCTTAACTCGTTGAAAAGAACTTTAAATTCTTCAATCCTATTCCAAAAGTTAGTCTTGGGCATAGTGTCAAAAACTTTTCTAAAATCAACTAAATAATAAATGAGATCACTTTTACATTAAAACACTCCTCTACAATATATATTGTTATTGTTGTTTTGTTTGGGTAATATCTTACAAATTATATATATATATATATATATATATATATATATATATATATATATATAATAGATTTTTTATTAAATAACTGTTAATAAGATTTTTTTATTTTATTTTTATGAAATTAAATTTAATATTCATGTAATTGAAATTTTAAGTGAATGTTTTTTTATTCTTTATTTTAATATTCCCATATTTTTCAAATTCTTTGTTAAGATGTTTTAGTTTTATCCTTATTTTTGCCATATGTGTTTTCTTTTATATATATATATATATATATATATATATATATAACAAAATCAACGTTTTCTTAATTTAATTTCATTATTACTTCACCTTTTGAATTGAATCAGGATTGTATGCTTAATAATATTGATATTTCATCTTTTATTTTTAAATTTAGTTATCAATTATAATTGTATATTTAATAATATTAATATCGTGGAGTGTAACCTTCTCATTGTCTTTTAGTCTTGACGTTAAGAAATCACATTTCTAATCCAACCTGATTTGAAGATAAGAAATCATATTTCAGTCTAACCGAACTAGGGAATTTTACTAACAGTTTTACTAATGGTTGAGCCTTTAGTGACTTAATTTGTGCTTGTACTTTATAAGTACCTAATCACACGCGTACATTCAATGGGAGGAATATTGAATTTTAAAATAAGAAAGAATGATAGGTCCTCTAAACTCACAATAATAAAGAATCTTTGAGGTGAAGTTTAGTCCCAAAAAAACCTTTGTACAGAACCAAAACTTTAAATCGATTTTAATTTAACTTGTCATAAAAATTATATCCAAAACATATATATAAAAAACATTTTTCTTATAATTTGTTTTTAATATGTATAATTCTTTTTATGTTCAATATAGAGTTAAATTTTCTTAAAATGTATAATTTTCTCCATGTAGTTAAAAAATAATAGCAAAAAATATTTCAATGTCAAACTTAAATAAAATATTGGAAAACATCATGTAGAAGAGGTTTTTAGTAATACAATATTGAAATTTATTTCAAAAAAACTTTTTCTACAACATCCATTATTCATAGTATAGGTTTTAACGGATGTTTCCTATAACTAAAAAACATTTGTGGAAGAGAGTTTTAGCATAGGCCTTTTTTTTTCAGTGCTTGTATTGATAACATGCATTGGTACATGTTTATGTAACATGCATCAGTGTGTACAAAAACCTAAAAAGCATTGATTCTCATATAATTAGTATGCATCGGTTCTGTCTTTTTTTTGTTATATGTTGCACTGATGCTCATATAATTATTATGCATCGGTTCTGTCTTTTTTTTATATATGTCGCACCGATGCTCATATAAATATTATGTATTGGGTCATTTCGTTTTTTTTTATGGCATTCTTATATTACCATGTGCACTGAAGGGATGTGAGATTTCAAACATTTGAGGTGAGATGTTAGAATCAATATTTGTTACTAAGAATCGATGGATATATTATATGTAAAGCATCAATTGTTTATATTATATCTAAATCATCAATGCATATAGTATATGTAAATCACAAGTGCATATTGTAATATATCACATTGTAATATTTTGAAACAATAAATATAATTGTATGTTACACCATTTAAAGCAACAATATTTTTTCATAAAAAAAAATTGTAAGTTAGCTTGTATTACTTTCTATTGATAAAAACTAGAGTACATTTTTTGGGTCCTACTACATATGCTACCAAAAAACAAAACTAACCCAAACACCATGACCATATTAACAGTAAACGAAGACCCCAAGGGCCAAAATTTAAAAACCTTTGACAATGTGACTTCCTAGGATTTAAGCTATTACTACTATAACAAGAAAAAGGAACATATTCCTAAAATAAAAGAAGTTGAACATCCAGATAGTTACTTATCCGACTGGAGGCCCAAGTCCTTTAAGAATTTTCCCATTTGACTATGACTATTCATATTATTCCATTCATGAATAATGACCTATTTATGAAGTTGCTCCTTGTGCTTGTGACGCTTCTAGAGAGTAGTGAAAAGGTCCAACAACATGTTGAGTTTCCTTTACATTATCTCTTTCCTGAATTTATGTTCATCCATGACACTTCTCATCTCAAAAATGAGCTTTAAGTGATCCTCATAGAATAAATCATTGCAAGAATCACCATTAGAGTTGAAGTTTCAGGGATCATCCTTGGACATCCTTTTGTAGTCACCATCGTCATTGGCAGATGAACCGTCACCTACAGCTGAAGGTGGAGTCTTGTGCATCTCATTTACGACGGTTGTTGAGTGGGTTTCTAGGGCTACAATTATGTCCTTAATATCAACGATCGGTGCGCATGGCGGAACCTCAACGGGTGTCAGCGCCCTGGCTTTGTCTCTGTCAAATCGACTGATCAATGCCTCGGACATGCGCTGAAAAGATCTCATCATCCCAACAACATCGCCAACTTCTATCTGCTCTGGTCCGAGAACCTACTCGCCTCCTTGGGGGTTAGACCCCTCAGGAGTGGATGCTACTGGAGGCATCACGCCTCCTCCCCTAGCACCCTGTCGTCTGCCTCCATGACGTCCTCTAATCATGATTACCTGCACGCACACAATCAACTCAATCAGCAACAGTATAATCAATGTAACATCCCGCTCTGGCGCACTTACCAAACTTATTCTTTGAGGACACTTGCTCGCAAGTGATTTGGATTTATATGATGATAAAACTTTTCTTTCATTATGATGCGTCGAGTTATATGACAAAATGTTGTTACTACGTTGACATGGACAGGTGCTGCTGATTCGGTTTCTTTGTGTGTGCAGGGTTTCGAACCTTGAGGATGCAGAGGCATCAGTGGAACTCCCTTGGACTCTGGATTGAGTTAGGGAGTGGGGTATTTGAGTTGTTTCATTTACGGTGATATTGTGTTGATTTGATGATATGCTATTGATTTTATGATGTGTTGTTGACATGATCTGACATGATGGTTGATGATGCAGGTTGACGATAGCTTGCCAACCAGACTCACATATGGAGTAGAGGGGCCACACACGAGTTCCAGAGAGATTGAGGGAGAGGTGTGGACAACAGCCCTGCCACAGCCTACTAGCACTCCCATCGTGGCTCGAACTGTAGGTTAATGATTACCTAGCTCGAGGGGATCCACGATGCCATGAGGGAAAACTGCGACAGTCGCTCACAATGATTCTAAGGGGCGCGCAATAAGGCGGGGGCCTTATTCCATGGAGCCCTTAGTCTCCCACAAGCTCACCTGGCGGAGTGTTGACTCTAGGGGTTATAGAGTCTACCAATCCGTCAAGCCAGCGAGTGGCACCCTTGGAGAACGTGGTGTATCCTGAAGGGCACGTCGCGTAAAGAATTACAAGTCAGCGAGTGGCACCCTTGGAGCACATGGTGCGTCCTGAAGGGCACGTCGTGCGACAGAAGCAACTAAAGAGAGTGGCACCCTTGGAGCATGTAGTGTGTCCTGAAGGGCATGCCGCTTGGAGGATGATGATGAGACAGCCTAGATGACCCTGAGACCTTAGCACCTGATAAATTTTTACAACGCCTCCCCTAATTAAATTGTCTCCCTGTTCAAATCAAACCTAGGTTAAAACATCTCTAAGATAAATTTGACCAGCCCTAAGAAAAGATCCTCCGAAAATAAAACTAGGGCATAAACTAACACCCACCTGGGAGTTAATTAAAGTCTTCTAAAAAAGGGTAAAAGGGGTAAAGTAATGAGGGGTTTAATTTAAGCGAAACCCATGGCGATTAAATTTTAAAGGGGAATTAAAAAGTATTAAAGAGGGGAGTGTAAAAATTAGGATTTCAAAAAAAAATGATAATAATAATAAAAATATTTGTTTATATATTGAAAAGAATATTAAGCGCATTTATCATTTGGGGGTTTTAACAAAAAATAATAATAATAAATAATGGAAAGAGAGAAAGAAAAAGAAAAATAAAAATAAAAATAAGGAAAATTGGAATAAGGAAACTTAAAAATTGGAAAGTGGGAGACATAGGGTAAAAAGCAAAAGGGAATCAACATTAAAGGAATTACTAATTTCAGAAACTTCATTTTAGGAAAGTGAATAAAAGCATGAGAGGGGATCTAGGAACCCTAGGAGAAATTTAAGGAGCGATTTTGGGGGTGTGAGGGAATTTAGACTTTTAAGTATTAAACATAAATTAATTATTGGAGAACCCTAGGGGTGAGTGACACTTGGACGGCGGAGATTGTTTATAGGATTTGTCATTAAAAATTAATTAATTAATAATCAGGAAGGTAGGTGGGTCTCATTTTCCTATAAAAGAAAGGGAAAGGAAGGAAAAAGGGAGGAACGGTTAGCGTAACGTTACGCTGCCGAATTGTGGTTTGACGGATTTTCTTGTGAGGAATTGGGTGTAAGCTCAGCTTTGTTGGAGTGGTAGCTCAGCCGTGGAGGCGAGCTGAGCCGCTAGTCTATCTCTGGTTCTTGTGTGGCCCCTTTGCGACTCGGGGGGCTAAGAGGGAAGTAGAGTACCCCTAGTGTTTGGCTCGGAGGTACCGGTGAGCTTCAGTGGTCGGCGACCGGAAACGGCAAGGAGCGCGGGATGCGGCACGGAGTGCGGAACGTCGTCCGAGGAAAGCGAAAGGCAACGGTATGGTTTTAATTGGTAAAATATAATGCATTTTATCTTCGGAAAATTTAATGTTGATATTGTAGTAATCTGGAAATTGTATGAAAACACTACCATTCGCACTCTGGTGATCTGCGTTTCAAATGCCTTAAGGCTCTGTGTTTTTGCTGACTTTTGGGACGTGTTTTCCTGCGTCAAAAATACTTGATTGTTCTGTGTTTTACCGATTTATGGGGCGTTGTGTTTATCAGCGAATAAATGTTTATGGTCTTGCGTTATGCCGATATCTTGGGCGATTTTATCTTCCAATGTCGTGTTGGGCAGTAGGTATTGGGCATTCTTGTCCATTGGGGCGTATTATTGATTTCTGTGAGGGGGCGTTTTTGTTTTAAATCTACGTTCCTTAATTTTTTTCCCCCTTTTTATATAATCTGTGGTTTCGATATGGACATTGTCTTCAATATTTTTATCAGAGATATATGTGGTTAAATGCTTCCTTCCAGGCGGAACAAGTTTGCCTTGAACATTTGAGCTATTTCTTTACATTCCCATTTCAATTATTGGGGTTGCGTTTTTTTTTTTTTGCCATACCAAACTGATGAATTATGGGCCCAATGTTTCTGCGTTTTATCTTACTGCGCTGTTACGGCAGTGTGTGTGTTTTTTCTTCTTTCTCTGTGTTCGGCTGCGTTTCCTTTTTTGCTTCTGCAATTCGTCTGTGTGCGTCGTAGTCTCGGCGTTTCCCTGGTCTTTTCTTGAGATTGATGTGCGTTCTCCGTGTGTTGTCGGATTTCCCTGTGTTTTTGTTAAATATCTCTGTGATTCGTTGGTTGCCTACGCGCTTCAACTGAGGTAAACGCTCTGCAAGTTGTGGGTAGCCTCTGTGCATGGAGATTTGGTTTCCCTGTCGCCGCACATTAAAACCTTATGCCCTTCGCCCAACGAATTTGTGGCTGATATGGTAACAGGAAGTCTGCATGTGGTGACGTGGCCTTCTCCTTTAGAAACCTGTAACGTGCCCTTTTCCTTGAGAAATCGTTGGGTAACGCAATCGATGGGATCCTTCCTCGACCTTGTCGGTGGCTGGAATTTTTATTTCATTTTACGGAGGTTAGGAAAAGAATCGTTCCACACCGTTTTACCTTGTCCCCTTCGTTTATGCGTACACCTTCTTTATGTGAATAAACTTATCAAGGTAAACCTAATTTACGGAAGTTGGTGTTATCGACCAATTTAATTCCACCTGAGATAAAGGATCATTGTTTGCAGTGGGACAGCGTATCTGTTGTTTGCCTTGTTTCGTTTAATTTTTTACCTTGAGGAGAGAGCTTTCCTCGTCACCAGGTCCACTACTCGACAGAGCTAGTTTGTAAACGAGATTATATTTTAAATATAATATTGAGTAATTTTTGGAAAAAAAAAAGGGAGTGCGACTTTTGCCTTGGATTCATGGGCTTGTCTTGGATGCTCGCTCAGAGTTGACACGTGGTCTCAAGTTCCATTCCTTCAGGCGATGATTGTAGCCTTGATCGTTGACTTAGATTGTGGGCTCGTGATAACTATAGAGTGTGTCTATTACACAACTTGGGGAGAGAATAAATGGAGATTTAATTCCGTCCAATAAAATTTAATTGCAATCTCATGTAACGTTATGAAATCAACTGAGCATTGAAGTCGACTCCTGAATCCTGTGTGCAAATCCTCACCTTTCTGGAAACGACCCCCATTCACGGCTTTATAGCTAAGACGTGACAAAGTAATTATTTAGGTCTGAGTGTTTCAGGTTGAAAACGAAAACGGAATTCGGACAGCCTGCCAAAAGAAAAAGAAGGCGACTGGTGTAATGTATTCATAGGCTGCACACCTAGCGTAACAGGCGTGCAAGTCTTCATCTTTTTGCAGAGCGCAAACCTTTTCAATTGCATATGTTTTAAAAAAAAAAATTAAAAGGGGCAAGTTACCGAAGTCCTTAGGGGACTGTTTTTCTTCTCCTTAGCGACTATAGAACAGTCTGATGATTTTAAAATTACCAGAATTACAAGTATAGAATTATCCTAACTAAATAAATATAAAATGGAATTATCCCTCAACGACCTATCGCCCTTGAATATTCTTTCAAGATAACCTTAACCAGGAGATTGATTATGGTTGGTATCGATGGAATGTTATTGTTAACCATTCTTTGGATTGCAAGACTAATACGAAACGTATTTATATTAACTACTTAATTGATCATGGACATTACCCATAGTTAAGGAAATGTTAAGGTATTATTTTAACTTGTCTACATCCTTTATGCTTACCAGTGATATTCACGTTACTTATCTTTATGGATTTGAATTAATAAGGTACTTTCATGGATGGAAACGTTGTACTTAAGTTGGAAATGAATAGTTTAATTTATGCACAATTTTCTTATGAGTTGTCCTTGCTTCTAGTATTATGTTGTTAGACAAGTTAATGTACCTAATAATTCCTTGCATAAATAATCTACATTTAATTGAAAATTAATGATATGTTATATAAAAAATTTATAAGTGACTATGTTGTACATGGATTTGAATTAAATAGGTACTTTCATGGATTGAAATGTTGTACTTAGGTTGGAATCAATAGATTAATTTATGCACAATTTTCTTATGAGTTGTCCTTGCTTCTAGTATTATGTTGATAGACAAGTTAATATATCCAATAGTACCTTGCATAAAGAATCTACGTTTAATTGAAAGTTAATGATAGGTTATATAATTTTTATAAGTAACTATATTGTACATGGTTGACATGAAGAAACGTAATAGATCTTGAATAGTTAGAATGCATATGGTTGGAAGGTATACATCTTCAAGCCCTTAGAACGGTTCACAGTTATGAGACCTTAAATAGTCAACATTAATCGAAAGAATCCTGGATTACTAGCAATGCTTATGTGACTTGGAGGACCTAACCCTGCATGAATAGGATGTTGATTAGTTAATGATGCTAATTTCATTTGTCTTAATGTGATTTATGCTATTGGATTTACTTGTGAGTTTGGTAAATTAAATTTCTACACGTTACTCTCATATCACCAATAATTGTGGTAATGTCGCTTAGGCTTTTTATTATTTACTTCATGGTGCTGGTTGAAATGG
>ML807900.1:119106-142813 GCA_009831015.1 Picea engelmannii
TGACATGAGTTCCTTGCAGGTGTCGGACGAGGGAGCGCTCACGGCTGAGCCGGTCCGCATTCTAGATCATCGCATTCGACAGTTACGACGTCGAACGATAGATCAGGTCAAGGTCCAGTGGGACAGTTATAGTCCGCACTCGGCGACCTGGGAGGACGCATATGATATGCGCCAACAGTTTCCATTTTTGTTTTATATATAGACTTATGATACTGTGGTATTTGTGATATTATGGTACATTTAATTCGGCATTTATACTGAGAAACTTCGGGACAAAGTTTAGACCAAGAGGGGGTGTATGTAACATCCCGCTCTGGCACACTTACCAAACTTATTCTTTGAGGACACTTGCTCGCAAGTGATCTGGATTTATATGATGATAAAACTTTTCTTTCATTATGATGCGTCGAGTTATATGACAGAATGTTGTTACTACGTTGACATGGACAGGTGCTGCTGATTCGGTTTCTTTGTGTGTGCAGGGTTTCGGACCTTGAGGATGCAGAGGCATCGGTGCAACTCCCTTGGACTCCGGATTGAGTCAGGGAGTGGGGTATTTGAGTTGTTTCATTTACGGTGATATTGTGTTGATTTGATGATATGCTATTGATTTTATGATGTGTTGTTGACATGATCTGACATGATGGTTGATGATGCAGGATGACGATAGCTTGCCGACCGGACTCACATATGTAGTATAGGGGCCACACATGAGTTCCAGAGAGATTGAGGGAGAGGTGTGGACAACATCACTGCCACAACCTACTAGCACTGCCACCGTGGCTCGAACGGTAGGTTAACGATTACCTAGTTCGAGGGGATCCACGATGCCGTGAGGGCAGACTGTGACAGTCGCTCACGATGATTCTAAGGGGAGCGCAATAAGGCAGGGGCCTTATTCCTTAGATCCCTTTGTCTCCCACAAGCTCACCTGGCGGAGTGTTGACTCCAGGGGTTATAGAGTCTACCAATCCGTCAAGCCAGCGAGTGGCACCCTTGGAGCACGTGGTGCATCCTGAAGGGCACGTCGCGTAAAGAATTACAAGTCAGCGAGTGGCACCCTTGGAGCACGTGGTGCGTCCTGAAGGGCACGTCGTGCGACTGAAGCAACTAAGGCAAGTGGCACCCTTGGAGCACGTAGTGCGTCCTGAAGGGAACGTCGCTTGGAGGATGATGATGAGACAGCCTAGATGACCCTGAGACCTTAGCACCTGATAAATTTTTACAAAGCCTCCCCTAATTAAATTGTCTCCCTGTTCAAATCAAACCTAGGTTAAAACATCTCTAAGATAAATTTGACCAGCCCTAAGAAAAGATCCTCCGAAAATAAACCTAGGGCGTAAACTAACACCCACCTAGGAGTTAATTAAAGTCTTCTAAAAAAGGGTAAAAGGGGTAAAGTAATGAGGGGGTTAATTTAAGCGAAACAAATGGAAATTAAATTTTAAAGGGGAATTAAAAAGTATTAAAGAGGGGAGTATAAAATTTAGGATTTCAAAAAAAAATGATAATAATAATAAAAATATTTGTTTATATATTGAAAAGAATATTAAGCGTATTTATCATTTGGGGGTTTTAACAAAAAATAATAATAATAAATAATGGAAAGAGAGAAAGAAAAAGAAAAATAAAAATAAAAATAAAAATAAAAATAAGGAAACTTGGAATAAGGAAACTTAAAAATTGGAAAGTGGGAGACATAGGGTAAAAAGCAAAAGGGAATCAACATTAAAGGAATTACTAATTTCAGAAACTTCATTTTAGGAAAGTGAATAAAAGCATGAGAGGGGATCTAGGAACCCTAGGAGAAATTTAAGGAGCGATTTTGGGGGTGTGAGGGAATTTAGACTTTTAAGTATTAAACATAAATTAATTATTGGAGAACCCTAGGGGTGAGTGACACTTGGACGGCGGAGATTGTTTATAGGATTTGTCATTAAAAATTAATTAATTAATAATCAGGAAGGTAGGTGGGTCTCATTTTCCTATAAAAGAAAGGGAAAGGAAGGAAAAAGGGAGGAACGGTTAGCGTAACGTTACGCTGCCGAATTGTGGTTTGACGGATTTTCTTGTGAGGAATTGGGTGTAAGCTCAGCTTTGTTGGAGTGGTAGCTCAGCCGTGGAGGCGAGCTGAGCCGCTAGTCTATCTCTGGTTCTTGTGTGGCCCCTTTGCGACTCGGGGGGCTAAGAGGGAAGTAGAGTACCCCTAGTGTTTGGCTCGGAGGTACCGGTGAGCTTCAGTGGTCGGCGACCGGAAACGGCAAGGAGCGCGGGATGCGGCACGGAGTGCGGAACGTCGTCCGAGGAAAGCGAAAGGCAACGGTATGGTTTTAATTGGTAAAATATAATGCATTTTATCTTCGGAAAATTTAATGTTGATATTGTAGTAATCTGGAAATTGTATGAAAACACTACCATTCGCACTCTGGTGATCTGCGTTTCAAATGCCTTAAGGCTCTGTGTTTTTGCTGACTTTTGGGACGTGTTTTCCTGCGTCAAAAATACTTGATTGTTCTGTGTTTTACCGATTTATGGGGCGTTGTGTTTATCAGCGAATAAATGTTTATGGTCTTGCGTTATGCCGATATCTTGGGCGATTTTATCTTCCAATGTCGTGTTGGGCAGTAGGTATTGGGCATTCTTGTCCATTGGGGCGTATTATTGATTTCTGTGAGGGGGCGTTTTTGTTTTAAATCTACGTTCCTTAATTTTTTTCCCCCTTTTTATATAATCTGTGGTTTCGATATGGACATTGTCTTCAATATTTTTATCAGAGATATATGTGGTTAAATGCTTCCTTCCAGGCGGAACAAGTTTGCCTTGAACATTTGAGCTATTTCTTTACATTCCCATTTCAATTATTGGGGTTGCGTTTTTTTTTTTTTGCCATACCAAACTGATGAATTATGGGCCCAATGTTTCTGCGTTTTATCTTACTGCGCTGTTACGGCAGTGTGTGTGTTTTTTCTTCTTTCTCTGTGTTCGGCTGCGTTTCCTTTTTTGCTTCTGCAATTCGTCTGTGTGCGTCGTAGTCTCGGCGTTTCCCTGGTCTTTTCTTGAGATTGATGTGCGTTCTCCGTGTGTTGTCGGATTTCCCTGTGTTTTTGTTAAATATCTCTGTGATTCGTTGGTTGCCTACGCGCTTCAACTGAGGTAAACGCTCTGCAAGTTGTGGGTAGCCTCTGTGCATGGAGATTTGGTTTCCCTGTCGCCGCACATTAAAACCTTATGCCCTTCGCCCAACGAATTTGTGGCTGATATGGTAACAGGAAGTCTGCATGTGGTGACGTGGCCTTCTCCTTTAGAAACCTGTAACGTGCCCTTTTCCTTGAGAAATCGTTGGGTAACGCAATCGATGGGATCCTTCCTCGACCTTGTCGGTGGCTGGAATTTTTATTTCATTTTACGGAGGTTAGGAAAAGAATCGTTCCACACCGTTTTACCTTGTCCCCTTCGTTTATGCGTACACCTTCTTTATGTGAATAAACTTATCAAGGTAAACCTAATTTACGGAAGTTGGTGTTATCGACCAATTTAATTCCACCTGAGATAAAGGATCATTGTTTGCAGTGGGACAGCGTATCTGTTGTTTGCCTTGTTTCGTTTAATTTTTTACCTTGAGGAGAGAGCTTTCCTCGTCACCAGGTCCACTACTCGACAGAGCTAGTTTGTAAACGAGATTATATTTTAAATATAATATTGAGTAATTTTTGGAAAAAAAAAAGGGAGTGCGACTTTTGCCTTGGATTCATGGGCTTGTCTTGGATGCTCGCTCAGAGTTGACACGTGGTCTCAAGTTCCATTCCTTCAGGCGATGATTGTAGCCTTGATCGTTGACTTAGATTGTGGGCTCGTGATAACTATAGAGTGTGTCTATTACACAACTTGGGGAGAGAATAAATGGAGATTTAATTCCGTCCAATAAAATTTAATTGCAATCTCATGTAACGTTATGAAATCAACTGAGCATTGAAGTCGACTCCTGAATCCTGTGTGCAAATCCTCACCTTTCTGGAAACGACCCCCATTCACGGCTTTATAGCTAAGACGTGACAAAGTAATTATTTAGGTCTGAGTGTTTCAGGTTGAAAACGAAAACGGAATTCGGACAGCCTGCCAAAAGAAAAAGAAGGCGACTGGT
This sequence comes from Picea engelmannii, assembly GCA_009831015.1. Lineage (NCBI taxonomy): Eukaryota > Viridiplantae > Streptophyta > Pinopsida > Pinales > Pinaceae > Picea > Picea engelmannii. Next base: position 123,248 of record ML807900.1, read on the forward strand.
GTAATGTATTCATAGGCTGCACACCTAGCGTAACAGGCGTGCAAGTCTTCATCTTTTTGCAGAGCGCAAACCTTTTCAATTGCATATGTTTTAAAAAAAAAAATTAAAAGGGGCAAGTTACCGAAGTCCTTAGGGGACTGTTTTTCTTCTCCTTAGCGACTATAGAACAGTCTGATGATTTTAAAATTACCAGAATTACAAGTATAGAATTATCCTAACTAAATAAATATAAAATGGAATTATCCCTCAACGACCTATCGCCCTTGAATATTCTTTCAAGATAACCTTAACCAGGAGATTGATTATGGTTGGTATCGATGGAATGTTATTGTTAACCATTCTTTGGATTGCAAGACTAATACGAAACGTATTTATATTAACTACTTAATTGATCATGGACATTACCCATAGTTAAGGAAATGTTAAGGTATTATTTTAACTTGTCTACATCCTTTATGCTTACCAGTGATATTCACGTTACTTATCTTTATGGATTTGAATTAATAAGGTACTTTCATGGATGGAAACGTTGTACTTAAGTTGGAAATGAATAGTTTAATTTATGCACAATTTTCTTATGAGTTGTCCTTGCTTCTAGTATTATGTTGTTAGACAAGTTAATGTACCTAATAATTCCTTGCATAAATAATCTACATTTAATTGAAAATTAATGATATGTTATATAAAAAATTTATAAGTGACTATGTTGTACATGGATTTGAATTAAATAGGTACTTTCATGGATTGAAATGTTGTACTTAGGTTGGAATCAATAGATTAATTTATGCACAATTTTCTTATGAGTTGTCCTTGCTTCTAGTATTATGTTGATAGACAAGTTAATATATCCAATAGTACCTTGCATAAAGAATCTACGTTTAATTGAAAGTTAATGATAGGTTATATAATTTTTATAAGTAACTATATTGTACATGGTTGACATGAAGAAACGTAATAGATCTTGAATAGTTAGAATGCATATGGTTGGAAGGTATACATCTTCAAGCCCTTAGAACGGTTCACAGTTATGAGACCTTAAATAGTCAACATTAATCGAAAGAATCCTGGATTACTAGCAATGCTTATGTGACTTGGAGGACCTAACCCTGCATGAATAGGATGTTGATTAGTTAATGATGCTAATTTCATTTGTCTTAATGTGATTTATGCTATTGGATTTACTTGTGAGTTTGGTAAATTAAATTTCTACACGTTACTCTCATATCACCAATAATTGTGGTAATGTCGCTTAGGCTTTTTATTATTTACTTCATGGTGCTGGTTGAAATGGAAAATATGGTTATATTAAACTAGTATCCTTATTATTGTCGTGCGTCGTCCGAAAGGGGCGCATTGGTTCTTCTTATTTATGTCGTACTTGATTGCGGTTGGTTGGTTGCTTGGTCTGTTGTGTCGGGTGGGATGTAGACACCTCCATGTTCCTCAGAACAGTCGCCAGCCCTGAGACCTTAAATGGTTAAAGACAATGGGAACCTAGGCTTGAGTGTTGATTATGTGTCCTGGAGGTCCTAACCTTGCAGGGTAGGATGGGCGGGTGGTCAATTTCACCTTTTTCGTGGTTGCGTCTTGTTGGTCGTCGAGTGGTGATGTAGAGTCAGTTATGTTGTTACTTCTACACGCACGGACACATCTTAAACAAAAAAAAAAAATTGCACCTGTCACTAGCACGGTTGTCATAACGACGCAGTTCGTTGCAATCAAATCTAATCATGTCAACGAAATCCGTAGCGAATCCCAAGTCACAGGTCGAACCGGCTCTGATACCATATGTGGAATACTCCTTGTTACGACAACAACTCTTTAACAGGTGCAATTTTTTTTTTTTGTTTTAGGTGTGTGCGCACGTGTAAAAAGGAATAGACACACTTAACTCTACGTCGCCACCCGATGACTAACAAGACACAACCACGATGATCACAATAGGAAGACATAAGGCGCACAACAAGTAACTACAAGCATTAAACAACCATAGACATAAGGCGCACAACAAGTAACTGCAGGCATTAAATGACATACTGTGTTATGTACAGTACGAACACTAATGGAAGAATCCATAGTAGTAGATTTTACTATTTCTGCACAGGAAAGCAGTGCGTTTAATCTTAGTTCTCTGCTACGGAGAGAGAGAATGTCAGATAGGCTCCTGCCCGACTGCTAAGGCAGAAACTAGTAATCTCTGTCACGAGGTCGCAGTGGTGGGAACTTTTCCTTTAAAGAGCCCGAGACTACTGATACGACCTTAGAGGTGTGTCACAAGAGTGGGAACCATGCCTTTAAAGGGCCCGAGAATCTTGATATGGCACTGCATTCTTTACACAAAAATAATCACACACACAGACTTATATACAGAGTAACTAGCTTTATCAAATCGAAGAGTCTGATATCATACAACTGTGAGTTTGGACAATTCCAAGTATAGTACTAACCCTGAAATTAATTAACAATCTCAATATATCCTATATGTTACATATACCATAAAATTACAATAACATTATCTTAACAACCTCACATATTATGTTATAATAACCTTGCAACTAAAACATCAATCACCAATCGTTTTAACTCGGCGATAATATTGATTTTTATATTTTTTTATTTTGTTTTGATATAATGATTTCATTAATTTTTTATCCAACAAATTACACCTCTATTATTTATAATAACGTAAATAATCCATATGCTAATTAATTATCAACCTGAAATTTTACAACATTCAACATTGCAATAAAATAAGAACCCCATTTTATTATATATGAATAAGACATACATCATCATATAAAATGGGACAACCTAAAGGTCCACAATAATAAAAATGAAAATAATATATAATTGTTACACTTGTTGGTAACATGTCCTCGTGCATTTGGGACAATATATTGAGTACATTAAACAAAATCTTTGATTTTCACAAGAAAACATTCTAAAACATGTACAACTTGTAGCAACATTCGGTTTTATCAATTGTCATTTATCACTTGAACTCCTCTCATCACTTGAGTTGTGTGCATATCTCATTTCTTCATCACTTGTAGGCAATATTGTGATTTGGTTATTTAACCTATTATTTTCTTGATTAACTTGTTTGTGATGTTCCACCTCTTCATGTTCCATCTACAACTGTAGAAATAAAGTGTAATAAGTATATTTAAATTTATATAGTAGAATATACATGCTTGGATAAATAAAAAAGAGTAATAAAGTAGCAATTATTTCATAAACCATACAAATTCTTTCGAAACCATGTTGCATGTCATTTCTTAAAACCTCTTCTATTGGTTGCACTCCATATTTTGTTTCCTTCATGTTCAATACACCATGAAAAAACATAGTCTATATAATTAATCTTAAAGGTTTCTAGTTGTTCCATTAATTATAAAATGAGGGAAGTTAAAGAACATAGTTACTTTCAAATTGTTCAATTAAATATCTATACTCCAACATATACTCGTGCAACCTATACTTAACTCAATATTGATCAATTCTTCAATTAGATATTCCTTGTATGTTATAACCTATTATAAGACATCCATGGATCAATGTAAATTAATTATTTAAATATAAAGATCACAACAAATATGAAATCTTAAGTAAGGATGAAAACTTAAGTACTCACAAACTTTGCGATCAACCATTTTCTTTCTCAACATCATGTCTTAATATTGATTTTTATATTTTTGTTATCACATTTTGATATAATGATTGCATTAATGTTTTATCCAATAGATTACACCTCTATTATTTATAAAAATGAAAATAATTCATATGTTAATTCATTAGCAACTCAACATTTTACAACATTCGAAAATGCAATAAAATAAGAAATCAATATTATTATATATGAATAAGAGACCCATCATCATATAAAATGGGATAATGTAAAGGTCCACAATAATAAAAATCAAACCAATATGTAATTGCTACACTTATTGGTAATATGTATTCATGCACTTGGGACAATATATGGAGTGCATTAAGAAAAATCATTGATTTTCACAGACAAATATTCCAAAACATACAACTTGCAATAACATTCAATTATATCAATTATTTAACCTAATGTTTTCTTGATCAACTTTTTTTTAGAGTTCCATCTCTTCATGTTCCATCTACAAACATAGAAATAAAGTGTAAAAAGTATATATAAATTTGTATAGTATAATATACATGCTTCCATAAATAAAAAAGAGTATCATACTAGCTACTTTCATAAACAATACACATTCTTTCCAAGTCATGTTGCAAGTCATTTATTAAAATATCTTTGGTTGGTTGCACCCCATATTTTGCTTCCTACATGTTTATACACCATGACAAAACATAGTGGTTATAATTAATATAAAAGTTTTTATTTGTTCCATTAATTATAAAATAAGGGAAGTTAAACAACATAACTACTTACAAATTATTCAATTAAACTATGATACTTCAACATATACTCAAAACCCATACTTAACAGAATGTTGATCAATTCTTCAGTTGGATTTTCTTTGTATTTTAACACACATTATATGACATCCATGCACAAGTGTAAATTAATTATTTAAATATAAATATCACAACAAATATGAAATGTTAAGGCGGAAAATGTAAGTATTCACAAACTTTTTGATCAATTCTTTTCCTCCTTGTCCTCTTGTCTTGTCTTATGTGTTGAATGGAATCCATTTTTTTCTTTTCTGCAACAAAACAATTGAAAATTAGTATTTCATGCCATAATTAAATTCAATGTACATAAAAGAATAAATCAATGATTACATACCTCTTATGCATGTTGTTTTTGGGGTGACTCCTCTTACAATGCAATTATGTTTATTTATTTTACCATCTCCTTTACATTTTTTTGGACATCCCTACCAGTATGTATCAACTCTTTCCTCTTGTTTGTCTTTTGTAATTTTCACAATCTATATAAAAAACTGAAAGAACAATATTTTGTTTAAATCGACCTAAAAGTAAATATATAAATAAAATTTGATTCGATAATTATAGAAAAAAACACATTTGGTAATAGCACTTTTTAAATGATTTTTTCTTAATTGTAATATTTTTCTATTGTAAGTCTTGTTGGTCATTTCTCTAGAGACACTTCGTGTAGTTTATGTATAACCTGATTCTTTGAGTCATTGGGTTGATTTTTGTATTGTAAGTGGAAAGTACATCTATAAGTTATTTCCACTATATCCCTCATAATTTTGTAAAATAATTAACACCACCCTACATGAACTAAGGACCAATTCATCATCATCTATATCATTCATAATTTTTATTTTTATCTTCTTAGGATGCAATTTCATTCTCTTACTATTAATATCTCCACAACACTAAAAAAATGTGAAATCAAATATTTAAAACATGTTAACTATTAATGTTAAGAAATTCATTTTTAGTAAAAAGTAAAAAAAAACTTTATATTTATTATCTATTTATTATCTTTGATAATCCTATGCATTGTTAAATTTATTTACAAATAAAAAAATATGACATTATTAAATTTATTTACACCAATATAAAGGCTTGTGTTTCCAAATTAACCCTTCAAATGTTATATAAACGAGGTAATCTCAGAAAGTCGACAATCTAAAAGAAACTCTTCGTGAACTAATCCACCATCATCTGGAACAGATTATACTGTGCAGAACATAAGATAAAAAGTAATATAAGATCATAATTATTGTATTGTAATTAAATAATTTTGATAATTATTGTATTGTAATTAAATAATTTTGGTACTATAATAGTTGAATAAGTTCATAATTATTTCATTGTAAAGAAAGGAAAAAAGAAATGAAGAAAAACCTACTTCCTATCATAATAAAGAAAGGAAAGAAAGAAGCAATGAGTAAAAACCTACTTCTTCTTACAACTTGGGGAGAAAATATGGAAACAACAAGATAATGAACATATGAAAGGAATTTGTTCTTTCCATATTTCACATATGTAGTTGTTGTCTTTATTTCACATATGTAGTTATTGTGTTTATTGTAACCCTACTATACACGAAATGCTACCTTTGGTGACACGTTTTTTTTCCCAAAATCTACAAAATACAATGGAGGGATGCGTATACTATGCACTACCATATTTATCTGACATATCTGTAGTTGTCTTCTTTATTGTAACCCTACTATACACGAAATGCTACCTTGGTTGACCCATTTTTTTCCCCAAAATCTACAAGATACAATGGAGGCATGCATATACTATGCACTAAATGTTGACGTGTATATATATATATATATATTCTAGAAGCAACTCTTCATGAATTGATCTCTCGTATGGAGCAAATTAGACGTGGGTAGTGTGTGGATCACCTACAACAATACGTTTAATACTAGAAATCCTAGAGATTAAGGTTTAATACCAAGGAGCACCAAACGGTTTAACACAAGATCTGTCTTATGATCCCACGCTAAGATATTAAATCAAAATGATTGCATGTAGCATTATACCCATAATTTACACAGAAATAATTAGTTAAAACACCTTCTCTAGTAAGGATGTGTAGTGTAGGTTGCCTCATCCTCCTATTTTGTTGATACTCTTGTGAGTGGCATAGTGAAAAGTTACTTGAGGTGGCATGATAAATTATTTATTATAGATATTTAATTATTAATTATTGGTGCTTATTAGAGTACAGTAGGTAGTAAAATTTAATTCAAAGATTTATAAAAGTTAAAAAATAAAAGTTGTAGGTTTTTTTAAATTGATAAAAGTTAAAAAAATAAATGTTGTTGGCTTTTCACTCCTCTTCATGGAAATAGTTAACATAACCACACTAGATAAGAAATTAATAATGAAGAGATAAATGTTAAAACTTAAGTAATCTTGTTTGGATTTGCAAAATTATAGTCCATAGCAATTGATAAACAATCATACTAAATTCTTAATCTTATTATCTAAAAGTGAAATAGTAAACAACAAAAATAATAATAAATAAACAAATTAATAAATACAAAGAAGTTAATGTTTACAATTGGAAAGAATAACAAAAAAATATCCCACTATCTTTATCTTTTATTTTTAATTCCTAACCTAAGGTTTGTCATACTATTGCCCTTGCAACATATTTACTCATCAATGTCTATAATAAATCAAAGGAACACACACTCGTGAGACGAAGCTCAAACAACTTGAATTATGCAAATAAATCGATTACATTTATAAGCCAATCACACTCCTACCTAAGTGGATCTCAAACCATCTTCAACCCCAATCTACGTAACAATCAAACAAACTCTAAAACATTGTTCTAAGTTTAATACATTCTAGACGTATCTTCAATATTCTTCTAACACCCCCCTTTAATGAAGAAATGGATTTTCTATCACTCCTAATTGTTTCCTACATTTTTCAAAGTTCATCTTTCCAAGAGGCTTGGTAAAGATGTCAGCCAGATTATCAGTGGTATTACAATAGATCAAATCAATTTCCTTTGAATGTATTTTTTCTCTTACAAAATGATCTTGAATTTCAATATGCTTGGTTATGGCATGATAAATTGGGTTGTGTGCCCATTTAATAGAACTTTGATTGTCACATTGGAGGATAGTTGGCCCCGTTTGTTTATTGCCAATATCTTCAAGAATTCTCCTTAGCCAAACAACTTCACAAGTAGCATTGCATAGAGCTTTGTACTCATCTTTTGTTGATGATAAAGAAACAGTTGGTTGTTTCTTACTGCTCCATGACACGACTCCTGTACCTATGTTGAATGCATATCCTGAAGTTGATTTTCTGTCATAAGGATTTCCGGCCCAATTTGACTCAGAGTAACGTGTCAACTCAACATCACAATCATTAGTATACATAACACCAAAATTAACAGTTCCTTTCAGATATCGAAGAACTTTCTTCGCATCTTTCCAGTGACTCTCTGAAGGCTTAACCATAAACTAACTAAGGATGCTGACTGATTATGCAATGTCCGACCTTGTAGTGGTGAGGTAGTTCAGACATCCCACCAACTGACAATATAAAGTGCCATCTGCCTCTTTAAATCTATCTTCATTGTACAAATTTGCATTATGTTCTAAGGGATTTGACATAGCTTTACATTCACTCATGTTGAACCTTTTAAGAATTTCTTTTGTGTATTTACTTTGAGTGATCAATGTTTTACCAGACTCTCTCCAAACCTCAAGTATTAAACAATAATGCAATTCACCAAGGTCTTTCATTTCAAACTCTTGAGATAACTGAATTTTAATCTCTTCAATTAACTTGCATGCACTGCCTGTAATAATGAGATCATTCACATATAAATATATTAAAGAAAAATTTCCTTCTTCATCTTTCTTAGCATATAGATTATGATCATTTTTTCTTTTCACAAACCCATTCTGATAATAGAAGGTATCTATCTTTACATACCATGATCTCGGTGCTTGTTTCAAACCATATAATGTTTTTTTTAACCTGCAGACAAGATGCTCCTATCCCTGCTTGAAAAACCCTTCAGGTTGAACCAAATAAACCTCTTCTTTTAAATCACCATTTAGAAAAACATGTTTGACATCTAACTGATGTGATGTCCAATTATGTTTTGTAGCTAAGGCAATCAGTACTCTAATTGTATTCAATTTAGCTACTGGTGCAAAAGTATCTTCATAATCAATTCACTCCTTTTGTGAATATCCTTTTGCAACTAATATTGTCTTATATTTGTCAATTCTACCATCTGCTTTGAATTTAGATTTATACAACCATTTGCTTCCAATAGGGACTTTGTTTTCAGGTAGTTCAACTAACTCCCCTGTTTTATTTTTCATAAGGGAATCATATTCATCATTCATAGCATTTATCCAGTCTTCATGTTCTTTAGCTTGATCATAGTTTACAGGTTCTACAACATTCATGACATGAGACATCAATGCATAGTCTTTATACCTTATAGGTGGTTGAGTTTTTCGTGATGACCTTCTTGGTCCTTCATTTCTTTCATCTCATCTCCTGCTCTGTGGTGACTCTTCTCCACTTGATATATCCTGACTGCTTGAAGTGTCCATACTTCTTTCATTTCGTTCTTGAACCTGTACCTGTACCTATTCATGTTATTGTTTAACCATTTAATCTATTTTGACATGTTTATCACTATCATTATGCCAAGCATCTGCATCATTCATTGTATCAACTTTATCTGATTTCTCATGAAGCATCACATCTCTACTTGCAAACAATTTATGTGAACTAGGATCAAACAATTTGTATGTTTTTCTATCAGTACAATACCCAATAAAAACACACTTGATTGACTTTGCATCAAGTTTCCTTCTCTCATCCTTTGGAATATGTGCAAAGGCAGTGGATCCAAATACTCTTAAATGAATGACATCAGGTTTATAACCATAAAGAATCTCAAAAGGAGTTTGGAAAACTAATTTCTTAGTTGGACTATGATTCTTTAAATAAGCAGTAGTGTTAATAGCTTCTGCCCAAAAACCATTAGAAATGTTTTTACCTTGAAGCATACTGTGAGCACAATCCACCAGTGCTCTGTCCCACCTCTCAGTAACACCATTTTGCTGAGGTGTATGAGGTACTGTAAATTTTTGTTGGATCCCATGAAATTTGCAATAACTTTTAAATGCACCTGATGTATATTCACCACCCTGATCAGATCTAAGAACTTTAATACATTTTCCTGTTTCTTTTTCAGTCATAGTTATGAATTCTTTGAAGTAATCGAAAACATCACTTTTACTCATGAAATAGACCCATGTATATCTAGATCTATCATCAACAAAAATAAGAAAGTAGGAAGCACCACCAAGTGACCTAGTTTGCCTAGGTCCACATACATCAATATGAATTAATTAAAGAATGTATGTTTGTATTTTCTCTGTATGAATAGGAAAATCCTCTCTATGTTCTTTACCAAGTGCACATGTTTCACATGGAAATTGATCATTCTTCATACAGGAAGACCTTCTACCATAGTTTTTCGTTGTAACAACATCAAATCATTGTAATTTAGGTGTCCATACCTGTGGTGCCATAAATCTTCTGTTGGCATTGCTGTGGATGCTAATGCAACATGACGCTTCATTGTCACATCCAATTTATACAATCCACCAACCCTAGTACCTATGGAAACAACCCTGTAGTGATTTTGGACATCTTTCACAACACACCTCAACTTACCAAATTCCACTTTTAGATTATTATCAGTGATAGTTGAAACAAGTATCAAATTATTTTTAATACCAAGAACATACATCACATTATGAATCTGTCTCAATTGTCCATTAGGTAAGTTCACACTTATTACTCCATAGCCTTGGACCTTATGTGATCTGTTATCTCCTATGTAAATGTGTGTGCCATGAGTTTTCTCATAATATTCATCATACCATTATTTATTACAAGTCATATGAGATGATGCACCATAATCTATGAACCAAGCAGTCTCATCATCGGTTTCAACAAACAATGCAGCTTTAGAAATAAACAATTTAAGATTTTTAAATCCATCATTAACTGAAGTGTATCTATTCACGAAATTTCCATTATGCCTTCTGTGTCTCTGATTTGATTCATGATTCTTTCTTCTATAGAAATATTTAACAAGATGTCCAGGTTTTCCACAATAATCACATTCAACATTTCTCTTAACATTAGAATCAAGATGTGTCATACCTTTCTTCTTTGGTTGAAACCAGCCTCTATTCCTGTCCCACGGTTTCCCACGGTGTGATCTTTTGCCTCTTGCAATCAACTTCAAATCTGAGCCACTTAAATCCAGATCAAAATTGTTCATTCTCTCTTCCTCTTGAAGAAGAATCCCAACCAATTCATCAAATGTAGGAGGCATTTGTCTAGATGAGAGTGTTGAAATAAAGACTTTATAGTCTTGGACTAAAACCTTCAAAGCAACAGTTACTAAATCACTACTAGAAACTATTTCACCAATATCACCCAGCTTATCACTTAAATCTTTAATTCTGGAAACAAAATTGCTTATGCTTTCATTGGCTTCCATTTTGATAGATAGTAGCTTAGTCTTTAAAAATAAAATGTGATTTGTATTAGAGGTTTCAAACAAACCTTTGAGGACATCCCAAGTCTCTTTGGAAGTTTTACAATCCCTTATATGAGGAATGATGTTGTCCTTTACGAACATTCGCAGCAACACTTCCACTTTCATCTCTTGCCTATCTCAATCTGGAATCGAGGCAACAACAGTGGGTTTGGGCTCATCATATTTGACAATCGTCCATAGGTTGTATGCCTCAAGAATGGTGGTCAGCTTAAACTTCCAGTTTACATAGTTTTTGCCATCAAGCTTGGTGGATTCATTTAAATATGAATCGGCAAGAGGGTTTTCCATCTTCAAGCGTATCAATTATTACTAAAATTTTAAAAAAACTTCTTGTTGGATTTTATTTTACCTCCCAGTGAACTTCTTCTCAGCAGTACACAGGCAGCTTCTGCAGCTCCACGCAAGAATGATTATGATGAAAACTAATGACAGCGATACTAGGAAATTGCAGCACTCAATAGCAATTGAAGAATGGTGGCTCCACGATTTTGTGTAAAGAAACAACATATATAGCAGCCATACATATACAACGAAGGGACAACGTGGGTATGTGGATCCACTTGCAGTGAAAACACTACATCAATCAATCACAACACTAATAACACTCCAACAGAGAGCTCAATCACCAGCAACGATCACAAAAAAAAATACTCAAACAAATAGTTGAATATATCACAGTACGCAGCTAGTCTCTCTAGCGAGTGCAGTTGAAAACACTCCAACAAAAGGTGAGAAGGGACAACAATAAAAATGGACACAAGAACGTAGGCACGGACTTCACCTCAGGCAACATAATTATTTGTGGGTAATTACAGGCAACGATGACAGGGGCAACACAAACTCCTCTTCTTCACGCTGGAGACGATCCTCTTTGGACAAGGAGGATCAGTGCACATCTACAACGCACAACTACAACGATCGCAGGACGCATCAATCTGGAGTAATTGCAATTCTCAGTTCTAGCCCTCACGCTCACGGTTTGGTTCACCAGCGAATAGCTCCCTCGAATAGCTCACGGTAGTGGTGACTCTCACACACCTAAGCTCTGATACCATATAATAAATCAAAGGAACGCATACTCATGAGACGGAGCTCACACAACTTGAATTATACAAATAAATCGATTACATTTATAAGCCAATCACACTCCTACACTACTCCTACCTAAGTGGATCTCAAACCATCTTCAATTCCAATCTAAATAACAATCAAACAAACTCTAAAACAATATTCTAAGTTTAATACATTCTAGATGTATCTTCATTATTCTTCTAACAATGTCCATATGTTGATACATTTGAATGTGCGTTGTAAAATATTCATTGGCCTCTCCCAATCTTCTTGCAATATCAATGTCTTTGACAAAACCATATTTCCACTTGTTGTATGACACCATATTTTTTTGTAGAAAGATGCATTTCATTGAAATGGTAAATAATTGTCTCTTTCTTTAATCGATGAATTGTAATATGTAGAATGTCTTTCTACATCTTTAAAGGATGAATGGTCTACCATTGGCCCATCCACTTTAACTGTAATATTGAGCCCTCGTCACCAACATCCATTACGTTTCGATGACTAAATTGTGAAGAATTTCATTTACATTTTTTATTAAAACAAATGGTGTAAAGCATTTTCCAATGGTTTTTTTTTTAACATTTGAGCAAAGTTTGAAACGATTAAATTGTCGAAACTTAGTCACTGATACATCACGACCAGTATTCGTGAATCGATTGACTTAGTATTAAGATTTATTTAAAAATAAAAAGTTAATTCGTCATTGATCCATCACGACTCTGAATCAATGAATCGATTACTCATCACGACATAGTATTAAGATTTATTAAAAAATTAAAAATTCTTTCATCATTATTCATTTATTTTTATTTGAAAATCAATAAGATAAATTATATACAAATTTTAATATAAAATTTATTATAATTATAATTTCACTATGTGAAATTAAATTATATTTATATTATATTAGTTACATGGGATAGTACAATTAGTGAGAAGTGGGATAACACCCTTATCAGGGAAAGTATTGGTGAGTTCAAATTATATCTATATTATCAAAATCAAAATTGTATAACACTTTACTTTTTATTTGTTACATATAATAACTTATCCAACTATATGTAAATATTACTTATCTATTATTTATTTCAGGCTCACATATAGCTCACATATATGTGAGCAAGTGTAAATAACTTTTTTAATTACAAAATTTATTTTAAAAAATCAATGTCCATTGTTAATATACTCAACAGTTTTTTTATAATGAGGAAATGTTTAAGTATGGAATTGATATGAATTTTTATTTTATGTTTAATGTATATAGATATTTAATAACAGTTTTTTATAATGAGGAAAGGTTTAAGTATAGAATTGATATGAATTTTTATTTTATGTTATATAGATAAATATAAATATAAATATAAGTTTAATATTATGAATGTATAAAATGTATTATGTATTAATCGAATGCATTAATCTTTATACAAAGATTCTAGAGATATTTGATATTATGAATGTATATATATGTTTAATATTATGAATCTATAAAAGCTTTATAGATATTTAATATTATGAATGTATAAAAATCATTTTATAATTAGTTGGTTTTTTTTAAGGGTTTGACTTTCCATAGGTCTAAAAAGAAGAGCTTGAGTTATTTATGTTTAAGTGTAAAAGTCTATGAAACTTGCAACCATTTCTCAGAATATCATTGCCTCCTGTCCGTTCCTGTTCGCGTTAACATTTTTTCTGTATTCTATATTAATCTAATCCATGGATACAGCCTTTCTAATTCGAAGTTGATGCGCCATCAACCTCAAGTGTAAAACAACGGAATACAGCCTTTCTAATTTGTAATTTGAAGTCTAATAGAAGTCTATGCGTCATCAACTTCAATTGTAAACAATGGCATGAATTGTAATACTTTTTTATATTATTAAATGTAAATTTGACTTATACAATACAATTTAAACTATAAAAAATATTAATAATAAATTTATAATAATAACCATAAAAAAAAATACCAAACAACGTCCAAAAACATCTTATTTTATATTAATTTATATAATGTTAATAGTTTATATTATTAATGTAAATTTGATTTATAAAATATGATTTAAACTATAACCAAATAATAATAAAAATATTAAAAACAATGTTGTAAAAAAATTCTAGATTTTATGTTTTAAGTGGAGACTCAATCTATCCTTAACTCATCAATTTTTCTTTTGTTGTTCATGATGATGAGTGGAGTATCCACTAGAATGGGTGGAGTCTCCACTAAAAAACATTAAAAATTTTAAAAAAACTCTACACAATTTTTATTGAAAGACAACATTATAACTATAGTAGCATAACTTTAATGCCTAATTGTACACTTAAATGCGTAACTGTAAACCTTACCTGCAACCCTAAAGCCAAAAGAGTGAAAAAAAACCCTAACTCTAACCCTAAAGCTAAAATAGTGAAAAAAAAAACAACTAACAAAATATATCCCAAAGCAAATATAAAAACAAATATGACAGCTGGGGCAATCATGCTTCTATTGGAGATATGGTCAAACTTGGCGGAAATGTAAATCCCACACTGTAAAAAGATGAGAAGTTAACGGTGAAATAAATATTTAATGTCAACTTTATCACCTAAATGTGACTAAATATGGTAATGATACGACTACAAAGTAATTTTTTAACATGATTAAGTAAATGTGAAAAAGTAAATAAGTTAACTCATACCTAAAAATGATCGGAAATTATGAACCTTAAATCTAATTTATTGTTTTGAGAAGAATACTAAAAATAATCTTTAATGGCTAGCTATCAGATTAAGATTTGAATCACATTGAAAAGAACATCAACTACTTATATTGTATTGAATTATGTATTGAAATTGCACACGAATACTATTATACTCTGTCACTACATGACACTATCTCATGAAAATTCATGAATGAATTGTAATCTGCACTCTCTCTCTTGAATCATTTAATAATCGAATTCAAATTGGGTTGGTGAAGAACACAATAGCTCCGCTTATACTGCCGTTGTAATAAAAATATAGTGAAATGAAAGTCGATTGCTTTCTTTGGTTTGTTTCTTTTGAACTTGTCAATATTATTGACTGGCATTGTTATTACATATTGAGAGCCCTTAATTCCATACGTTTCTACGCACGCCGTGAATTGGCGTGACTTTTGCTAATCTTCTTTAGGCAATATCCACATCGGCATCGTACACATTCCTTCTGAGTTTTTGAACGAGAGAAAACAAGCAAGTAAAGCTTCAAGAAGACGAAGGAAAAAGTCTACCACGAGGTAGCAGAAATATGTCAAAAGGAATTGAACTATATTATATATATGATCAGAACATCCACACGCATATTGCATTAAAATTGTCAACGATTACTGTTATAATCTATGAATACATCACCCTATCTTGTGAAAATTCATGAATGAATTGGAATCTCCACACTCTCTTTTGAATCATTTGATAATGAAATTCAGGATTACATCACCCTATCTCAGGAAAACTAATGAATGGATTGGAATCTCCACCCTCTCTTGAATCATTTGATAATGAAATTCAGGAATACATCACCCTATCTCATGAAAATTCATGATTGAATTGGAATCTCCACACTCTCTAGAATCATTCGATAACGAAATTCAGGAATACATCACCCTATCTCATGAAAATTCATTTGAGAATGAATTTCAGGAATACATCACCCTATCTCATGAAAATTCATGATTGAATTGGAATCTCCACTCCCTCTCCCTTGAATCATTTGATAATGAAATTCAGGAATACATCACCCTATCTCATGAAAATTCATTTGATAATGAATTTCAGGAATACATCACCTTATCTCATGAAAATTCATGATTGAATTGGAATCTCCACTCCCTCTCCCTTAAATCATTTGATAATGAAATTCAGGAATACATTGTTGCAAACATGCCAACGAATTTCCTCATGGGTCACATCCACATGCATGCAGCTATGTTAATGTGCATTCATGCAATTTATTTATGAACTATTCGTGTAACTATGCAATCATATTCAAAATGTTATGTATGTGAGCATACCCATAAAGGTGGGAGTGCAATGTGTGAAGAATGTGAGAGAAAACTGTGTAGAGAGCACAGTGTGTGTGAGGAGAGGATGATTGTATGCCTATGAATTCTATTGTAATTCTCCCATATTGATAATCATTGTCCATAGTTTTTTCCCTCATTGGGTTTCCATATAAATCACTATGTCAATTGTAGGATTGTTGTGCTTGGTTTAATGCGTGTTTGATCTTGCTTGTTTGTGCTCTATTTTATTCTATGTGTTTTTCTTCCGCTGCCTAACAAGTGGTATCAGAGCTTAGATTAGAAGGAGCAAAAAGAGAAGGAGAAAAGAATTTGGTCGCTGGATCGAAGAGTAGGTGAACTGAGCTAAGCTAAGTGAAGTGGATCAGCCTATGATGGGTTTTATTACATCGTCACAACTTGTCCCTATGGAAAAGTGTGACGGTCACAAACAAACTTTTTAAATTATCAAAATTTTTCCAACGTCCACTGACAAAACGAGAACCAAAGAAGATAATACAGAGAAGACGAAATTGGAAACAAGAATGAGCAGAGTGCGCATTTTATTAAGGGAAAATATTTGAGCTAAATAAGCTTCAGCAAATCAAGAAAATCAAGAAATAACCATACAGTTGGCCAGGACAGTTGGAAGTGTATAGTCACATACTGTTGAGGTTACAAATATAATTAACACTCCCTCTTAAACTCAACAATTACAAACATCAGCACTGATAACGCCCAAGTGATGTCTCTGAAAATAAAAAACGGATTTTCCTAGTGGCTTCGTAAAAATGTCTGCGAGCTGATCTCGTGAGCCACAAAATTGAAGTGTGATGACACCATTATTGACTAGCTCGCATATGAATTGAAAGCAAGTGTCAATATGCTTATGTTTCTTGTGAAACACATGGTTTTTGGATAAAGAAATTGTTGAGGTGTTCTC
This sequence comes from Picea engelmannii, assembly GCA_009831015.1. NCBI lineage: Eukaryota > Viridiplantae > Streptophyta > Pinopsida > Pinales > Pinaceae > Picea > Picea engelmannii. The sequence continues at coordinate 140,342 of ML807900.1, forward strand.
ACAGAAGATAGGAGTTGGCTCATTTTATGTATGTGACATATCATTCAATATTCTTCTCAGCCACATAGCTTAACAGGAAGTTGAGGTAGCAGCGACATATTCTGCCTCTGCAGAAGATATTGATATTATGGGTTTCTTCTTTGATGCCCAAGAAATCATGTTCGTGCCCACATAAAAAGCATGTACTGAGGTGTTTTTTTGGTCATCTAGGTTTCCTGAAAAATCACTCTCTATGTAACCAAAGAGATTATTATCATCAGACTAAGTGTACCATAAGCCAAAATTGAGAGTGTCGGCAACATATCTCAGAATCATTTTTGCCATCTTCCAGTGAGAATCTTTGGGGGATTCTATGAACCTGGAAACAAAGTTGGCTGCATACATAATATGAGACCTAGTTGTTGTAAGATACAACAAACTGACTACTAAACTTTTGTACAGGGTAGAATCCACTGTAGGGCCTTCATATTGTTTACTTAATTTTGTGCTTAGGGGTATAGGAGTTTTTGCTGGATTGCAGTCTTCCATGTGGAATCTTTTGATGATGTATGTTGCGTACTTTTTTTAACAGACAAAAATTCCTTTGGTTGATTAGTCAACCTCAATCCCCCAAAAATATTTCATTATGCCAAGATTTTTCATCTCAAACTCAGATTGCATGGCATGTTTAAAACTGGTCAACTCAAGATTTCCAGTATATATCATGTCATCAACATATAAATATACAATCAGAATTTTACCTTGCTGATCAGTTTTGGTGTAGAGAGTTGGCTCATTTTGGCTTCTGCTGAAACCACTCTTGATCAGGTAAGTGTCAATTATGTTATACTAATATCTTGGATCTTTGTTTAAGCTATACAAGGCTTTCTTCAACCGATACACTTTGGTTGGATGCTCTTTGACTTCAAATCCAGGTGGTTGATACACATAGACCTCTTCTTCTAAGATACCATTCAAAAAAGATGACTTAACATCCATATGGTATACTTTCCATTTGTGTTGAGATACTATGGCTAAGAGAGTCCTTAGAGTGTCCAACCTTGCTACTGGAATAAAATTTTCACCATAATCAATACATGGTTGTTGTGAGAATCCTTTGGCAACAAGTCTTGCCTTATGTTTTTCAATCTGCCCCTTTTCATTGAGTTTAGTTTTGTAAACCCACTTGACACCAATACTTTTTTTGTGTCTGGGTAGATCAACGAGTCCAATCCATAAAAGATGTCCGTCCTCCAGTGAACAAAAAGGCTCTGCAGTCCTTTCTTGGAAAAATCAACTTCATCCGCAGATTTGTACCTAACTTTGTCGAAAGGATAAAACCTCTAAGTGCTCTGCTAAAGAAGGATGTTGCTTTCAGATGGGGAAAAGAGGCTAATAGATCTTTCGAAGATATCAAGAATTCCATCTCTCAAGCCCCGGTCTTGATCAGTCCTGATTTTTAACGAGATTTTCTCATTTTCTCATTTGCATCCCAGGACACCATTGCAGGGGTATTGATGCAGAAGGATGCTGACAACTTCGAACATCCCGTGGCCTTTATGAGAAAAGTCCTGAGAGATTCAGAATTGAACTACACCATCACGGAAAAACAAGCTTACGCTTTGGTCAAGTCCCTCCAGCATTTCAGAAACTATGTCGGTTATAACAAGATCAAGGCTTATGTCCCATACCCAGCTATGAAGGATGTCTTGTCACAGCAAGATTGTATGGGCACCCGAGGAAAGTGGGTTTCAAAAATCCAAGAATACGACTTGGAAATAAAACCCACCAAGATAGTAAAGGGACAAGATTTGGCCTAGATGCTCACTGAAAGAAATCAAGAAGCTATACAGATCGGTGAAAATGAGCAGGTAAATGTAATAACTAGTGAATTGGAACATGATGAGTGGTATTCTGACATAGTCTATTATTTGAAGAACCTATCATGTCCTGATCACCTGCTGGATCACAAGAGGAGAGATTTAAGGTTGAAAGCCATGAAATATTGCTTAACAGAAGATGGACTCGGTTGGAATAATCCTGACGGCATTATACTTCGATGTGTGAACAAATATGAGGCAAAGAAGATCTTGAAGGAATTACACTCTGGATATTGTGGTGGACATTTTGTTGCACGTACCACTGCCCAAAAAATCTTGAGGGCGGGTTATTACTGGCCGACCCTTTTCTCAGACGCTTATCAACATGTTCGGTCCTGCCAACCTTGTCAATACTTCACAGGCAAACCAAAGCTCCCAGCCCAGCCTTTGAAACCAGTGGTAGTAGAAGCACCTTTTCAGCAGTGGGGCCTGGATTTTATCGGAGAATTCAAGGACAATTCAAGTAATGTATATCGATGGATTTTGACGGCCACAGACTACTTCACCAGATGGGTCGAATCGATTCCCACAAAGAAAGCCACTGAAGAAGTTGTCATGAACTTCTTAGAGGAGCGAATCATAACAAGGTTTGGGATTCCTTCCAAGATCACTA